>JADNYV010000221.1:0-58801 GCA_015501055.1 Mucidula mucida
GGAGGCGCTGAACAGCTCCATTGTGCGGATGGTGCTGCCACCCCAGGTTGAAAGGTGCACTGGGTATTAAGCCCTCGTCGGACAAACACACTAGCGGTGAACTTGTCGCAACGCGTACTTTGTGATCGACCCTTTAGTAAATCCGCCTATCTTGAAGTCAGCACCGCGGCTCACGTAGGTTTTATTTCTTACTCACCAAACGCATCAACTACCGTCACCTCTGCGTGGCCTGCGCTTTTAGTAGGCGGAGCCTCTGGCGCCGTGGTTATTGAACCTCTGTTCCGCGCGTGGCCATGAAGTGCCCATCACGCAGTGATCATCTCTCCAATCTGAACCGCAAAGGCTAGTGTTTGTGCTTCAGTCCGAAGAGCTACGCAACGCGTATCGCGCCTGAATCGCCTTCCTTCCGACAACGTGTCAGAGATCCCTGTAGCCAGCCTGCTAATGACTAGTCCGGACTCGTCTCCAGCGTGACTGATCTCCAAACACGTCTTCCCGGTAACAACATCCTGATACGCCTCAGACTCTTCGACATCATGATAGTCTGAGTCCTGGTCGACGTCCATTGGCACATCCTCAGAGGATCCCAAGGCGTCGGTTTGGCTCAACACCTGGACGACGTAAGTTTTCAGGGTGTGTGCATCTTTCCGCCGCTCCCTCCTGCTTTTGTCTATAAGACAAGGTTAAAGGGTATAGGAGGTCGCGTTCAATCCCACCTTGGTTCCGCCGGAACGCAACCTTCAGATCTTGCTGTGTCTGGCGCGCCCAAGCGTCTGGACCCCGCAGCTGATGTCCTGTCCCCCTTGTACGCTCGACAACTTTTCTGGAGGATCCTTTTGGCATGGGTGAATGGTCGAAGTACAACAACAGCCTACAGCCAAATAGAGCAAACAAAGTCACATGGTACAATCACTTTCTCTTCTCCCTCCCAACACCTAAAGTAAGTCTCTGTCTAGTTCCTTTCCTCTTCCCCACCGATTTGGCTCCAAAGCGTGTTTTTTTTGCTTATCTGGACGGACTCAATCCTGGGTCCAGCAGATCAGCAGGAAAAACGCGCTTTTCAGCCAAATCCGTTGGGTTTGCCATCATCAAGCGACTTTCAAACCGGTTCTGACACTCTGTCCTTTAGGCGATGGCCACCTCCTTTCTTGGAATGCGACTTACTCGCTCGAATCGCATCTTCTCGCCCTGGGTGCTCCCCGTTCAGGTCGATGCAGACTTTGCTGCTCTCCTGCAAGCCTCCACAAGTGCCGAATTAGACGATAGTCTTGATGAGGACAACAGCCGCGACGAGGACGAGGAGGAGACTGATGCAGATGACATCGACCGCATGCCCTCGGTTTCCTTTACCTGCGATGCTGAACCCATTATTGGCGTTAAGCGCCCGCGTCCCAGTCCATCATCTGGCAAGAACTTGTTCCGCCATGCCAAACACCAAAAAAAATGTGACACTGTGAAGGACGAGGAAGGTCACCATGCTGATGACCGGCTTAAAGCCAAAATCTTTGAGCGAGCCGAGGAACTCGCGACCACGGCCACCGCCGCCGATTTTCCAGCCGCGAAGAACGCGTACACCGCTAAATGGGAGACACAGACTTCGGGTGTCCGCACCCAATACACCCCGGAGCAGCTAGACGCCATGGGCTTCGCAAGGTTGAATACAAACCGGGGTGAGCACCATGTTTATTCACCTTGTCCTCCTGTAATCAGTCTCCACAGCGTCATCCGGCCTATTGTTGACTCAGAAGGTTGCGTCGGTGGCTGCTTTGTTGACAAGCCTCGCGACGATGAAAGTTGGGACGACAATTGCAAGGACGCTCACGCGGCTATGCTCGCTGAGCTTGAGGCTGCCGGGCTGCAATCCGGGCCTCATCGCCGCGGAAACTTTGTCGCCGTCAATACAGGCAATTTAGTTGGCGCGGGATCCATGCAACCAGGCAATCTTCGGCTGGGTAACTGCCTTGAATTGATTCGTAGGCTTATTGGGCGACCCAGTGTGTGTCGTATTGCACACTATCAAAGTGGTGAGTTTATAGTTTGAATTTACATATGATCTTAACCGTTCGCACAGCGTCTTTTGAACCATGGGCGCCTCAACTCCACGCGCACTTCTTTGCAAGCCACCAGACCCTGTACGAACAACGCCCCGACTTGGCGCCGAACTTCAAGCACTCGGTGTTTCCTATGGCTTGCTTCAATTTTGCTCGCCGCGGAAGGAACGTTATTTGCTTTAAGCATTGCGATGTCATGAACGTCCCCTACGGCTGGTGCGCTATCACCGCGTTAGGATTGTTCGACTATTGGAAGGGTGGTCACCTCATCCTATGGGATTATTGGGTGTATTTCGAATTCCCGGCAGGCACCACCATTTACGTCCCCTCAGCATCGGTTGTTCATTCGAATACCCGCCTCGCCAACCCGGACATCGAGGAGCGCAGCTCTTTCACACAATATTTTCCCGGCGGTGTTCTTCGATGGATTGACAATGGGTTTAAGAGTGACAAGCAGCTCAAGGCAGACAACCGCGCGCGTTTTGCAGATGTTGCGGCGTGGAAGCTTGATAGATGGACGCGAGGCCTTGCAATGATGTCGACATGGGATGAGCTGAAGGATAACTAGCATACCCGTACTATTCAATGACATTTATTCACTCACCGCACATTGTTGGAAGTTCTCTAAGTCACCCAAGTAAGGTGGTTGCAAAACCCAAAAATGTCTTGCAAGCAGGTTCAAAAAAAGGACAATCATGAGATCAATCATGGTACATACGAGGAATCACGGTTCATCTCAAAAGTATGAATGTTGGTACTACTTCAATTTTGCTTCGTTGCACTACACATTATCTAGATTACTTGAGATGTGGTTCCATATGTCTTACAAGTCCTCAAACGTCACGCAGTAAGCATTTACTTGACGTGACCCTACGTGACTTGACTACTTTCTTCCAACCCTCATGGCAGACTTCGACGAATATTTCGCTGATTATGCAGTGCGCTCCAAGCCACGGCCGGAACACCTAGTTAATGAGATTTTGCACTACATATGAATCGTCTCATTCCTTTGTGGCGGTTGAGCTGATTTATCTGTAGCAAGACTACCAAAAGGGCCTGGTTAGACGGCCCTTCCCCTCTATCATCACCGATGCTGGACGTCTCCAGATGCAGCGGCAATTTAAAGCAGCGGAGACAGATGACGAGACGCCTACTCCACCCATTAAAAGTGGCCCAACCTCCTTGGATCAACGCGCTGTGTATGAGCGCAAGCATAGGGCGGAGCGAAACGCTAAAAAGCGTGAGGAGCGGGCGTTGAAGTGTGCCCAGCGGGATTCAACCATGCACGAAGAGGACAGAGGTCAGGCTCGTTTCAGAGAAGAGAGATATTGTGTTTGGTGAGTCCTCCTTGGCGTATTTGATTAATTCCCTGACTGGCTTACAGAAATCGACAACCGTTGCGCATCAAGATGGCAATTCGACACCATGCAAATGCCCCACCTTCGCAGCCATTGGTTGGATGTGAGCGAGCATTGACACGTCCGGAAGATTATTGTATTCCTCGTCGTACGCCATACCCAGACAAGGAGGGTGTTCCAATGTTTTGTGAAATTATGGATAATCCTCTTTAAATCACTACATACGGATTTTAGTTACTATGTTACCGCGCCTTGTACCGTTGATACTCGAACAACGTGAATTCAACGTCACATGTGCCAGACGTTTTGTTTTTAGACCACCATCATGCATCTTGTCAGTACGTGTTCTATACTTTTCTTGTCTCCTTTGCAGACGTTTACTCATACTAGGTCGTATAGACCGTATTATAGCAGGCCGAGCCGTCTCCCCCAAAACCACATCGCCAGCCCCCCCTTCAGGCGAGGCAACGCCAGCGCCTGCTCGTTCCTCAAGTACACCCGTGCTGAAACCGGTATACCCCGTGACGGCAGAGATGAAGGCCAAGTCAGCTGCTTTGAATGTGTTGACGCCTAGCAACTGGAAGATGGTGCCGCTGCCGCCTGGCCCAAAGTCGCCAAGCAGCCATTCACCACGCCCGCCCCGTTCGCCAAAGTGTGCGTGTTTCCACCTGCTCTGTCTGATGTGACTCATATTTTTGCAGCAGGATTCCAACAACGTGCTAGGCCGTCGCCTGTTGATCCCGACCGGGAGATTTTCAATCGGATTCCGACGCCTCACAATTGTACGGAGTTCCTGAAGTGGGAGGCGCAAATTGCTGAGGCGAACAAGGCGAAGAGGTCCATGCAGGAGCCAGCAAGTGAAGAGGCAGTAGGAGAAGGTGCGTTCACTATTTATAAGTCCTTCCACAGACACGCTGAAATGCTGCAGCTGCCAGTGAGGTTGCCCCATCTCAGTCTTCTGCGGGTGTCCTGCCCATTCTGAAGCCTGCGCTACCCATCAACGGCCCCATTTCCCCCGTTTGCACCCACTGTAAGGATGTCCCGTCCATCCAAATTGACCTCACTTCCGAAGACTCGGACGAGGACTCCCCTGGTGGAGAACCCGTATCCAGTGGCGGAGTCACTTCCACTGATGGAAATGTTGACTCTGCTCCCAGCGAGGTCGCCAAAGGAAAACGCAAGGCCGAGGAACCCATTGACGAGGAGCGCCAGACGCCTGAGCCGCCGTTGTTCAGGCTTCCTTCAACTTCACCAGGCGCCAACAATGGCTGGGATGCCTGGCGTAAATCCAACAACAATACATCATGGGAGATTGTCAAACGGGTTGGGGATATGGCTCTCTATACGCATGGAAGCCGCTGTTCACGGATTGCAAAGAAGCGGAGGAGGTATACTGGATTGTTCTGCATGGCACCAAGCCAGGCATCTTCCACGGCCGGCTCAAGTGTCTCAGCGCGAACCCCACGTCCACTCCCGCGGCATGGGCGTTCACAATGGGGGAGGCTGCTATCATCTTTACGAAAAACTACATGGACGGTGTTATTGATAAGTCGGGGTAGATTTTTATGTATTGCATTTTATTTAACGGAATTTATGCTGTGCTCGTACTTCACATTGAATGAATGAATAAAGGCGATAAGTTGCAACAAGTAACAAGCACGTGCATGTTGAAACCGGTGTGACATCAAGTCAGTGGTCTCTTTGCAACCACGATGACCATAAACAAACACAGGTCAACCTTGCCGCATCCTTCTACACCACTCCTAGAACCGATACCTATACCTCTTGCGCCTATGACGGATCCAGCATTTGATGCAGATGCAAGCCTATGGATGCCCTCGCCTGAGGAGATGTTGGCTTATGACGCCAAATGCATTCAGGCATCATACAAGAAATACATTAGAGACGAGGAATATGGAACCATTAAGGTATGTGCCCTGCCCACCTGTCATTTGTATCCGTAAACTGACTGGCACGTAGTGTACATGTCCCAAGCTGGCACGGCAATTCAAAAGGCGCGACAACACAGCGCGGCGAGCGGCGCTGAGGCATGGACTCAACTGCAGAGACCAGAGTGTATTATACAGGTGGGACTGGCACACGAGCGAGATGTATAGATATATTTCCATGTCAATTTCCGCCGTTCGCACCTTGGAGTCTTCTTTCATACCACCTACCCCACCGTCATCCCCATGTCCTTGGTCTAGGGAGAATTGCTAGTCATGTAAAGCATTTTAGATAGCTTAATGGTTGACACTTGGATACTCAAAAAGCTCTAAAAAATACATATCACTGTCAGATACTTTGTGTAGAACAAATAGACCACAATCTTGAGTAAGCAGGAGTATACTTTGTTGATTCTCGCGCTCATGTCCAGCCTCGCCAATGCACTAGGTGCTGCTATGCCTACCAATGGGCCACCCCTACGCATGTCCGTCGCCTATTTGACGAATACCACCAATAATTATGTGCCCGCGTCCAATGGCAATCCATACCCGCTGACTTTCCCTGATAACCCCCCTCAGCAAATGACAATCAACCCACCTCCGGCTCCTCCTCCTCCACGGAGACATGCACCAGCGTCCGGACCCGCGCCCAATAAGGAAAATAAGCGCGGCTTGGAGGTGCAAATTACGGTGCCAGGAAAAACAGCATTCATTTCCCTAGCTGAGCAGGCAAAGCAGCAACAAGCGGAGGAACGCGCTGCCGATGCTGCTGTGGCGTCGCGCGCTGCTGGGACTTTTATAGTCCAGCTCGAGGAAGCGCCACGCGCAGCTACACCACTGTCCGCCGCGCCCACCATAGTGCCTAATTCAAACACTTGGAGCGCGTCTGTGGATGCGTCCGTGGATGATGCAAACGGAGAGGAGAGACCCGTTGCTATTGGCGAGGAACGAGCTGCAGGCTCTCATGCAGCGCGGAACCTTGGACGACCCGTCCTTCCTGCTCGCACCACGATAAAGAAGAAAAAGACGCCGACGACCGCGACAACCGCAGACGCTGGCGACGCGGCTCTCAAAGAGGTGACACAGACTGTGTTGGAACATAAAGCCCGCGTCATTGCGGCCAATGGGATTCGAGAGCGTTTGGATGCCGACATCCTGCGGGTGGCTATGGAGCTCAGATGCACACCGGAGAAGATTAGAGGTCTGGTGATGGGCTCAGCCAAGGTAGAGAGGGGTCCAAACCTGTGGAATGCAAAGCTGAAATATGTCGCGACGATGGGCGAAGAAGAGTTCCCCGGTATGTGATGTATCAACTATTATATGAGCATCCATTGACACATCTTGTCTTGTCATATAGAGCTGAAAAATCTGTCAGGCAAGTCACTCAAGGAGATGATAACAAAGATCGCCCAAACGGACACCTACCTATCCTCCATTACCCCCAATTGCGCCGAGGCCCAAATCCTTAAGGACGCGATTCAAGAGGACCACGACCTTCGAACCATTGGAGTGAGGCAATCAAGTCGCGCTGTGGGCCCCGACTACACTGCAACGGCAAAATGCTTGCAGAAAGAGGTGCGATTGTATTGTTGAACACAAAGTTTGTAACGACTCACCTCTGCACAGGTATCGGGCCTTTGGACGCGCACGGGTATCCAAGCTTCTGTTTTCTTACAAAGGGCCACATCAACGATCCTGGGATGCCGGAGGTCATCACAAGTGGAGGCGCCGAAGAGTTCTGCTTGGAGCAGCTCGGAAAGACGGCGCGCAATGTTGCCGTGCTATTCGAGGCGTGGAGCTTGATGAAGGGCAGCGGTAAGCTGATTAACTGGTCCCGCTCAAAGCCTGGACTGACAATGCCATAGAGATCGTGAAGCCATTGACAGTCGCGCAGCTTGCTGCGAAGATCAAGTTCTCCCTCACCCATTCCCTCGGTGCGCTACCGTTAATGTCTGCTCACTGATCGCATTGACCGTTTTACAGAGACCCTCATTAACATCAAGGTCAGCATGAACTTCTCGGACCCCGACGCCATCGCCGCAGAACACAGCGCGAAGTTGGTTGGTTGGCCGAAGGAGGCGCCTTTCAAGCAGCCTGCGGAGCTCCGCAAGAATCAGCTCATTTGTGTCTATGCCGCGGTACTCGACAATAAGTGTCGGTGGGTTCGGATGTCCAAGGAGGACCAATCGTCGTTGCAGAGAGAGAGAGCAACCAAGAAGAAGGGGAAGCAGAAGGAGAAGGAGAAGGAGCAGAAGGCAAAAGGGAGGAAGCAGAAGAAGAAGAGAAAGAAGTTCGATGAGACTGAGGAGGAGGAGGATGACAACGATCCCGTCGGTCGCAACGCCAGCGATGAGGAGGACAACGACGACGGAGGAGCGCACAAGGAGCACGAAGTCAAGCGGCGCCCGCGCCCCATGCCCAGGCAGACGACAAAGCGCAAACGGTCCACGCCTGATGCCGCCGCAGCGGGAGAGAGTGGCAGTGAGGATGACGATGAGGCGCCCGTGCAGCAGAAGCGTCGCGTCACGAAGCGCCGCGCGGTATCCTCCAAGGTCGTCGACAGCGCCAATAATGACTCCGAGTAGGGCGGGTTGAGTTAGTATAGGGCATGGACTTATCATATTTACGTGACAATTGCGGCATTGTGCCGCCCATATTTTTTTTGTACAATTTATCGCAATTTTTTGGATTTATTTTGGCGGGGATACGGGGGACGGCGGTGAAGACAGCTGCGGCAACGGCGGGATGATGAGCGGGACCTAAGATGCCGGTCCGATCACGCAGTGATGTCAGGCGGGCGGATCGGCTCCGAACCCGTGCTCTCAGATGGCTATAAGTCCCTTTAATTATTGTGTATTACAGCCAGTGGTAAATAAACACTTAACCGACCTAGTTAGGTCCCCATCCTGGGTAGGGATGGGGACCTAAGTAGGTGGGTTAAGTGGGAACCCTTGGTGCTCTTTGAGAAGAGACCAACGTTTCGACGTGTATAGGAGACATGAATCAGGATCGTGTAGACGCATGTCACCACAACCCCAGGGTCCTGAAATTCATTGCATCTCCTTCGTGATTCTAGAGTCTTGTTCACAGCCAGTAACACTGTCCACGCTTGAGCACAACAGGTAGCAATGAAAGTGACTCACAACAAATGCTTTGATGGCTATCATAGGGCACCCCGATGGTCAGTATGCCGATGCTCCCAGATGCTGCGTCCTATCAGCGATAGCGAAATGACATCTTATTGTTGAATTCAGACGCACATTTCTATCCTCCGTGGCTTCCGTCACATGTTTTCCCCAGATATCGGTCATGTCGTGATTGCTGTCGCGACCTTGAAGCCACGGAGCATCTCTGCGCACAAGCATTTGTCTTTCCATCGTTGCATATGTAGAATGATACTGAATGTGTCTATGCGTACCAACCTGTTCAAGCAAGTAAAAGATGAAGAACAAGAGAGCCGAGGATAGTAGGAGAACGTGCCAACGAGGACTGGAGTAGGGACACAGGGAGTGGACAGCTCAATGCCGTGATCGCCGAAGCATGCCCGGCATTGCGGCCGTGAGGACCCCGATTACCACTGTCAAATCCTCTATTATAATCAATAAATAATAGAAAAAAGCTGTTTTTGGAATGTCAGGCGCCAAAACGCATTGCCGGGACCCAGATGTTGATAGCGGGAACTCAAGTAGTTTGCTGCACTGATAATGGTCCAAGCTCAAGGACCAAGAGTATCACTTTGGATGCATGTATGTTGGATGCGGCAAAGAATCTGAAGAAGCGTGGTGGTACTACCTTGTGCAATACACAGGCCAATGAGAGCTGACATGTCATCCGGCAAGTACCGCTCGAGGGTTCGAGTCTGAACAAGACGTTCCAACCATTTCCTGACATCGCCTCCGGCGCTTATATAGCATATTTTTCAAGTATCAAATCAGCTCAATTAACATTGTTCTGAGTGTTGCAAGCCTCCACCATGGCCACGACACGCATGGCACTGTTTTTGTGGCTGTGCGTGTGGCCTTGGCAAGTTGTCATTGATCATTGATCATTGGATTTGCGTCTCTTCTTCACCCATGTCGGCAACACATGGTGGCACCCCAAAGAGGAACCAACACCGCCCCATCCGTATGTATTGATCTCAGCAGTATGCTTGGTACCAGCCTAACTCGTCTTCTGTCTTATTATAGCACCCCGGGATGAACTGGACAAATACATCCGCTACTACTGGCATCTAGGACAGTCGGACAAGGACATCGCAAGTCATGTACTGGATCACTTCGAAGAAGGCATGTATGGCTGCAGGTAAGTTAAGTCCTGATTTCAAGCTTAGCACCCTTCTCATCTTCCAACTCCAGTGCCAAAACAGTGAAGCGCATTCGCAAAACCCTAGGTCTTGATTCCGCCCGCAAACCCTCATATACTGCCGCCGATATTGTCAATGTCTTTCAGGAAATCCGGAATACCTATCCCACTATGGGCGCTCAACAGATGGTGCATGAGTTTCGGCAGTCATACAATATAAAAGTAACCGAGTAAGTGCTTACAATCCTATCCTAGACTTCCTCGCTTTCTGAGTTCAGACAATAGAAAATATATCTTTCAGCTCATGAGGGAATACGAGCCTGAGGCCCTCAAAGCCCAAAGAGCCAAACACTTTAGGCGACGAGTCTACTACGGTGCTGGTGTCATGGAAGTCATCTCCATTGACCAGCACGATAAATGGAAGCACTTTGGTCTATACCTTCACTGTGTGTTGACCCGTTCTCTGGGCGTCTTCACTGGGTGGAGATCTGGTGGACTAATCGAAACCCGATTCTCATTGGTGGATATTATTTCGAGGCTGCTCGTTCTCAAGGTGGTGAGTCAGCACGAACTATCTTCAGTAGGAAGATCTCAAGATCTCAATTGTATTTAGGTGTTCCTTTGAAGATGCAAGGCGATCCGGGCTCTGAGAATAATGTGCTCGCCAACGTTCATACAGAAATTCGCCAAAGATTAGACCCATTGCTCAAAGGCTATCTCCAGCACAAAATCTGTCACTGAAAGCAGAACATCAAGCCCGAGATCACCTGGTCCGTCATTCGACATGGCTTCACTCCCGGGTTCGAAGAACATCTGGACACCGGTGTAGATGCTGGCCTCTATGATTACGCAGATCCTATGCACCGGTACCTACTTGTGTTGCATTTGCCCATTGTTTAAGGGTCTCATTCATTTCATAGTCTTGTCTTTTGATGGCTGTTCATCCCTTGGCTGCAAGCCGAGCTTGATAAGTGGAGGACTAGCTTCAATAGTTGTCGCCGTCGCCACTCTAAACACAAGGTTCTTCCCCAGGAGATACCTGACCTTGTTCACTGGAAGCCTGAAAGGTATGGATATAAGGATTTCACCGTTCCAGTCTCCACGGCTTTGTTCGATAAGATGGAGGAGAAGTGGTGTCCTCGAAGTGACCCTGTGTTTGAACTTGTTCCTCAGCTGTTTGCAACACAGATCATTGCGGGCTGCTTTTGTGGCATTGTACCAGGCCCAGAAATTCTTTGCTGGTCCGCGCTTGAAGACAAGCGAAAGTAGATATGGTACCTTCGGTGGCGAAAATTGTCCAACACTACCCAAGAGGGTTTTCTTCGAACGATCTGTCTTGTCGAAATAAGCTGCAATGGGTTCAAGCATTGAATCGTTAATGACAACTCCCTTGTTGTCAAGAATCTCGAGGTCTTCAATCTGCAGAGGATACGCAGTATTCCCGAGGTCACCCAACTCGGATTTGAGAAAGTCATGGTAAACCAGAAGGCAGGCCGAAACAGCAAGCAGCTTCAGTGCCTTGCCATCGATATGAACGTAGACGTTGGAGATTGTCGTATAGCAGGTCTGTAAACGGAGTCAAGAAAGTGATTACTAAGAGAAAAGACAAGGACTTACTCCGAGTAGAACAGGCTTCGACTTTCCCTCCTGATATGTGGACAAGGTGATCTTGACATTGCCAGTGAGGCCGTGGAAGCCATGATGGGCATGCTCCTGAGCGAGCCGAGAAGTCATGTTGTAACACCTATGAATGTCCTCATAGTTATTCGGAATAGAGGAGAGAATATTCTCTAATCCGTGGGTGAAGGAAGAGAGCACAGAGTGGGAATGAGGAGAATGCGAAACCAGACCGGCGCTACCGAGGGCAGGATGGGGAGTGGAAGCATCGCGTCCACGGAGGTACCCATCAACAGTGCCTTTCAAGTAACCAGGTGGTGGGCGCTGCTGGCCGGCGAGGTAGATGTTAGGTGCCGATGATGGACTATAGGACAACAGAGGAGGAGGAGGAGACCATTGTTGGGAACTGAGAGCAATTGATGGCAAAGGAGCGGACAGGTGCAACGAGGTGGAGGTGGAATGGCTTGGTGGGGGCATGGCTGCAACGCGAATACCATGATCAGGCTTATGGGCAGCATTGTTGTTGCGCCGGATGAGCTCGGTATCAGGTGCGGCAAGGCTGTGTTGTGGCGGGTTGAGAGGACGGTACTGCTTTGTATTTCGGTCTAATGAAGAGAGGGTTAGTAGGATAAGAAAGAGAAGGCTGAGCATCACGCACCTCGAACAACAGTAGTGTCTTTGCCGTCGTAGTGACGAATACATGGCTTACAGAAACGGTAAGACTGACCCGCACCGCGGATGTGACGGTAGGTGAGCTTTGTGCCCGCCGGATACTGCTTGGAGCCCTTGCATTGACCAGGATTCTCGCAAACAACAGGCAGATTAACGTCCTGCATGGTAATGGAGAACTGAATGTCCTCTCCGCTGCGCGAGGACATTGTCAAGATGAGAGAAGGAAGGAAGAAAGAGTGTTGAGCTGCGAAAGAAGATGGAACTGGGAAAAGAGCGAGCGATAAGGGGGCCACAGAGACGAGGAAGACACCTTAAATGGTGGGGAGGAGACACGTCAAATAATGGGCAGACTGGGATGACACGATGACGTCTCAGCACAATAATTTTGCAGGGAAATAAACATACCGGTGCCTGCAGCGGTCTGGGGAGCCCGATATGAGATTTAAAATAAGAAGCCTGGAGAAGATGGCGATTATCACAAGTCTCCAAGGCCCTAGTACTGGCACAATGAGATTTGAGACATGCACAGTCCGAGAAAAAGACGCATCAGCAAAGCACCAGGTTTCAAGAAATAGAGTAGAGAGATGATCATGTGCAGATATACTTAGAATATACGGAGACTCAAGGATGGAGGGGTCTATTTGTGTATATTCATCACGCTAGTGGCGGCAGGAACGAAGCAACACGACGTCACAGTCACATCTTCACATTTGCCGAGTACCGCCACGGCCCACCCTATCTTTCCACCGCCATGTTCCTGCCCACCTTCACCTTCACCGCCATGTTCCCGCCCGCCCTCACCCGTGGCTGTCGCTTATGTCTGACGCGGACACCTTCTGGACCCTCTGTACGGCCGCCACTGGCGTCTCCATTCACGTAACTCGCTTGACCAGCTCCGGAGGATTCATGGAGGATGAAAATGCCGTGCATCTCAACATTATCTGACCAAATACTCTGCTGCTAGCTTATTGCCAGATTTTATTGCCAGATTATTGCACTTTACGGCCCTCCAGCTACTCAACAGTGCTTGCTCTGAACTACGGCCTTGACCTTGGACTGGCATCGCACTGACACCGCGCGCGCGCCAACCAATTACGCTAATGAGCACTGTCCAAGTCGTGTACCGTAGCAAGGTAAGCTGCTCTTCGTTCGAGTCAGCAAGTGCGCCTCTGAGGTCTTGGCAACACGTGTCTCTGTTGACTCCTTCTCTCTCCTCTCCTTGTCCTTACATCTAGGTATCTTATGTTTCTGTACTGCTTATTGGACTCTTGTATATGTAGACCTGTAACAATGACTATGGATCAATTGACATTCTTATGCTACGAATTATTGTGCGCCACAATTTGAACCGCCTCGGCCTCCTTGCTGATGTGGCTGTATGTCCTATCTACCCTGAGATACTTAAGACTTAATGTCAGACCTGGTGTACGGGGTCCGCAGGGTTGTAACTGTCGGCAGACTTCGGCACAGGAGCTGTCCACTCCCTGTTTCCATACTGGAGAGCATGGTCCTTACGGTTGTTCTTCTTCCTTCGAGCCTGCGATCCAGGTGCAAAGGTACGAATGATCAAACTGAGTGCCCAACAGAGTTTAACCCTGGGTTAACTGTCGTGTTCTCTGAGATCTCGTAATCCCGGTCATGAGCCCAAAAACGGTTCCACTATTAGAGCAATCAGGCAGTCCTACATGCCACTCTCTAGCAACTGGCCATAACTCGGCATATGTCGGTCCGTGGCTCGCTGTAGGCATCCAGGTCGAGCCGAATAAGGCTACTACTAAACATTAGCCCGAGTGAGGCGGGAGCCATAGAGAAAGTAGCAGCGGGCCATTGATGAGGACGCGAAGGATGAAGTTGGCTTTCTTGAAAGCTGGACGATCAGGATGTGTAGGTCCGTGGTGTTGATGCGACGCGACTTGGAGCAAAGCGAGAACAGAGCCCACCAAATCAGTCAGACACGTCCTGTAAGCCGCAGCGGCAGCACAGATAGAGCATAATAACAACGACGTTGTGTCGTAACGTCGTTCAGGGGCGAAACTTGGAAAGTCGGTACTCGGACCGAGCCTTTTTGCCCGATACGGCATTTGTCAAGCGTTTCTCGTGGCTGACTCAGTACGCTCATCGACTGGAATTTACTCGAACATGTCGGTGGCGACGCGCGTCGTATCTCATGTACGCGCGTCTATGGCTGACTTGATCCTTCCCGAATGCATAAATACCAGAATCGGCGCTGCTCACCCCATCTCACTACACAACAAACATGTCTTACTACCCATCCCACTACAGTCCTCGGGACAACTACCTCGCTGCTCTAGCCCGCGTCAAGGCAGTTGAACAGGAATATCTTGCCGCGGAGGCCATCGAACAGGAGGAGCGCCAAATACGTCGTCGTCTAAAGGAACTCCAATTCCAGCGACACAGGGCTTCCCAATCTTCCTATGATGCCCCGGATCGTCTATCCCTCTTGCGCTTGCAGCTTCAGGAAGAAGAGCGTAAACAAGCAGAGGCCGGGCTTTTGCGTCGAAGGAATTTACAAGAACAGGCAGCCCAACTCAACCAGGACCGCCGTGAGCGTGCCCAACTGGAACTTCTTAACCGTTCCACCGTGAGCTGGAGGTTTCCTTCTTCACACAAGCAACTCACAAATATCATTCGCCAGAATCGTACTTCAACTGGGAAACCAGGCAATTGCGCCACGATCCCTGCGTTTAGGGCAAGATACCGGGCAAGGCCTTCGCGTCACATTAACCCTGCTGCTGTCTACTCGCTACATGCCCTTCCAGAAGTCAATTCTTCCTCGTCCAATATCGGTCTCCAGGAACTTCTCCACGCTCT
Organism: Mucidula mucida; assembly: GCA_015501055.1. Classification (NCBI taxonomy): domain Eukaryota; kingdom Fungi; phylum Basidiomycota; class Agaricomycetes; order Agaricales; family Physalacriaceae; genus Mucidula; species Mucidula mucida. The sequence goes on from JADNYV010000221.1 coordinate 14,779, forward strand.
GTCTGATGGACAACCTTTGCCTTCAGCTAGGCACTACGTAGCGCATGTGCGTACTCCAACGAGGGTTCCTGTGGTACAGCCCGTTGATGCCGGCATATCTCACGCCGCTTCGATGGAGCAAACTTTGAAAGTCCTCTTTCCCAACGCCACACTTCATTTCCCGCATCAACCCAAGATTGCCCCTTCCATGAGACCGGAGGAGAACCCTACCCCTAACGCTCCGACTGTATCTCCTCAGTCGGCTGTTCAGGAGTCAGCGACGACTCCGTTGCATTCTACAGACACTGCTATCAAGCTTCAGCAGATTTTGACGCACCTCTTTGTGGACGCCGTCCAAGCTTGCACACCCAGCGAGGGTCAGCAAGCAGTTCCGCCTCAGAAGGCTAGTATTTTGACCAATGTTCTTTCACACTCTAAGTCGTATTCGCAGAAGCCTCCCGTATCTCGCTCGGAGATTCAGCGTCCCACAACTCCTATCACATCGCTCAAGGAGCAACTTGAGACTCGCTTGGCTAGCGAGGAAACTACTGAAGTCAAGGATACGATTCAAGCCATATTCAACTCTCTTTCCGACGCCACTATTTCCGTGCCATCCTCCGCGCCGTCCCCCACACCCTCATTAAAGGGCAAGGCTAAAGCCGAATTTATCCCTGAATCCGAAGACCTCGTAGTGTCACTAGCGAGAATAAACAGCATCGAATCCGCCTATCGCTCCCTCATCGACGACTTCACCTTCCCCTCTCACCTTGATTTCGCGCCTTCAAGCTCTCCCGCCTCCTCGGATACCGAGCAATCCCTTTCCACGAAACTCCCGTACACAGCGCGCAATGCCCCGGTTCGTTTTCACGAGCAGTCGCTTAGCGGGCTTCTGGCCCAGCTCGATTCTATAGAGAGTTTTGGTGATGAGGGCTTGAGAACAAAGAGGAAGGAGGTTGTGGGGCTTGTGGAAGCCGCGCTGGAGGATTTGGAGAGGGAGGTGGAGGGTAGGTGGAGAGCGAAGGTTGCTAAAGACAGTGTGGTCGCAAACGGGCTTGTAGAGGAATCGATGTCTTCAGAGGAGGACTCTGCGTCTGTGAAAAGCTTGCCTTCCACGGGACCAGCGCCTGCTTCAGCAATAGCGCACCCCGTAGCGGAGCCAACAGTTTCTGATCCTACATCCTGTTCAGTTGTTGAGGGACAAGCCGCATCGTCACCTATCTCGGCTTCTTCAGAGCAGTCTGAACCTCTCGATGGCGAAGATACCGCAATTGAGGACGCTCTCGAGGAGGACGTGTCCTCCGACGGGACTGACTCTACCGATATCGAGTCCAGTGCAGACTCCTTTGATGATATCGAGGCCGACACTTTCAGATCAGGCTCTACTCTTACCGATTCTTCTACACTCAAGACCGACCATGACGATCAGTCACTTCAGGTGGATGAGCAGCGTAAGGGAAAGGTTAGCGATGAAGGAAGTGATTGGTCTGAAGTCGAGGCTTGAGACATATTTACTTGATGAACGATCTAAGTCTGCATGCTTATTTCGTTTCTCGAATAGTGTATCTATCCCGTACAAATTGCCACTGTACCATTGTAATTCATCACATCTTCACACATTATTCATTTCCGAGTGAACACACCACACCGTATGCAAATGTGCATTGTCTCTGTTACTCACATAAGATCAGCGAAAGATGTGTTACAGTGTTGGGTAGGAGCTACTGATACAGATGCTTGAGATGCGTTTACAGTCTTTGAGTACATGCGTATGCTATTATAATTGAGTATCGAATAAGGAAGGTCACTAGATGTACACATGAAGCTTGAGTTTGGGGACACCAAAACACTACAGGCGATCAGTATTCAGCACGAAAGGTCATAGCAGTATGCGCACCTTCTATTTGCTGTCACCCGTAGTCCGTCATTTGTTTTTCCGTCGCGTCGATGGGGGTTCAGGCGCAGACGCGTTCACAGCGAAAAGCGGCGTCGACCCAGTCACGTCGGGCTGAGCAATGACGTCCGACTTGCGTTTCTGCCCTCGCGTGACGGGCGGCGCAGGAACGTTGTTGATTTGCGGCAGAGACGTGGGAGGAGCGCAAGTCTGTGGTGTCGGCGGCAGTTCGCTGTCGGCAGAGGGCGGAGGCGTATCAAAGTTTATATAGGCGCTCATATCATCCAGAGGCGCGTTCGGAGGGAGTGTGAGAAGATTGGTGAGGCTTTCAATGTCGTTGTTCATAGTATCCACAGACTTTTCGATCTCGGATATATGGGAATGGAGGTCTTCCGGAGGGGCTAAAGTGCCGCCGTCTGCAGATGGGAGCGTGGAAAGAAAGTCGGAAAAGCTGGCGTCATTTGCCAGCGGGCCGAAGCTAGAGAGGATGTTGGACCAGTCTTGGGCGGAGAAATTGGGAGATAGTGTTGGTGGATTGTGTATATCAGTGAGCTTCATAAGTTGGGAATCTGGTGCGTCGCCGGTCAAGTCGAATGTGGATGGTGATGGGGTTTGTGATTGTGTTGACGGTGGCAGGGCTAATGAGCCGGGGGTTTCAATGGTAGGTTCAACTGTGAAGGCGTCAGCAACTCCAGCGTCTGTAATTAAAGAGACGTACCATCATCCATGGTGAATAGTTGATCTTCGTCCTCGTCCGTCACCTCCATGATCCTAGCGTCCGTGTTATGTCCGTCAGCTTCATGATTATTCTGGTCATGATGATTTGGCGGTTTCTCCCGGCGTTTGTCCTCAATCATTAGCCGCTGCTGCTGCACAGGAACTGGAACGTGAGGATGGCTGTCATGGTGGGTTGGATCCTTGGTACCCATTTGACCGAGGAGATTGCCCAGAAACTGCACAATAAGATTTATGGTATTCTGTTGTTGTTGGTAGCGCTGCAGTGACCGATGCGCCTCGTCCCAGAGGGCGCGGTCAGTTTGCTTGAGTTCTGTTAGCTCCTGAGTTATCCGCGCTTGGTTCCTGCGTATGTCGCTTACGACAGCATTCACGTCGAGCGTCTGCCTGATTGCCGGAACGCCAGCACCGCTCGTCGAGGCTTCTGTGGCGATAGAGTCAACGAGCAAGGGTTCCTTGATGTGGATTTGCTTTTTGCCCTCGTTGATCATCGCTAGTTGGTCCTCCCTGCCTCGGTGAAAGTCCGGGTGCACGTATTGCGATGATTCCATCTCTGATTCTCGCTTCAAAACACCTTGCTGCAGATGTGTGACCTTTCGAAAGCCGTACTTGTTCAACTGTCGAACAAAGGCCGCGGTTTTGTTCGTCTTGAACCATCGAGGGAGGACCTCTGCTTCCAGCGTCGCTTGATCGTGAACTGCATGTGGATTAGCCCGTTTTTGACACGGCGAGACACCGATACGCACTGTAGAATGAGTTTCCATCGTCTGACCACGCTATGACATGGTCTGTAGCCGGGTCACTGACAATCCTAAGAGGATATTAGAGTTGAAGTGATAGGAAATGGTGGCCAACGGACTTGTACAGCTTCTGCAGAAACGGTGGGATTTTGCTCAGACTGCTCTGAAATGTATTTGTCAAGGCGATTTGATTATTTGCAGTCGCCATTCCGGCGTCAACGACTGTGGCGAAGATAATGATGGGGGGTAAGAGAGAGGCGTATGTCACGCGTGACGTAGGGACCACCCAAGTCGAAGTCATGATCCTGGGACCACAGGTCAAGAAAGGGACTATTGCCTTTGTTACGTCAGTGTTTCCGTCGCGCGCGCGCGCTCGTGGAGTTAGAAAGGATAGAATTACTCATAATTATCGTACATAATCCGTCCTCCAGTTGGAACCTCAGAATCAACGCGTGAATCGCCCTCATGGCACCCCCACAGTGTAACGAGCAACATGGTGCCCAACGCGAACGTGGCGTAGTGCTAAACTCCTACCGCCACACCGATGATACTAAATGGATGAGATGCAGACTTTACGGATCCGCAATTGCTGACATCTTCGAATAACCTACCTTGGAAGGCATAACAATCATGAACAAGCCGAGAACCGCCATCCTGTTATACCTCCATAATCCAAGTCCAGATAAAGCAGTTGAAAACAGTGGCACGAATCTAAGAGTTATATCAGAGTCGGCGCAGCATATAGGAATATTGGGATAGATCTGCATCGTCTGACTCTTGTAGATCGCTCAGAATAGGCGAAAGCAGTCGAGATTTAGTGCTAGCCAGGTTACCTGGCTAGTTTAGTGCGGTTAGAAAGCAGGAGGCTTATAATTCCCACGCCAAAGGTGTGCAAACCCCAGTCGACAACCGGGATGTGCAGCCAGCCAACGCCAGTGCTTCCCGACGTTGTCTCCAGTGGCATAGGAAGTATCTGGATGACCTTGTGAAGTCTTTACTGCGGATCGTTTCAGAGCTGCTCTCTAGTGCCACAGAGTCGCTCCGTCGCTGCCTTACTAACTGCTGCGCCCACGTTTTGTTCAGTGGCTCTTCTGTCAGTTTTCACTTGATATGCATCACTGTTCATCTCGATCTTCTTGATTGTTTTGTATGCAGTTGCCTGTGTCAGCGCTTTCAGTTCGGCACCACACATTCATAGCTCCGGGAGATCAACTATGTTCGTTGTTTCGCAGCACTCGCTTTGCCCGCTAGGTCGATCAAGTAGTAGCCTTCGTCTTCCTATTTTATACTTACTTCCATAGTGACCACATTGCGACGCGTCTGAAAGTACGTGTCGCACTGACAGTATTTGTTCTACTCTCCCTCTGAGTTTGCAGAATGGTCCACCACAATCTCTCTTCTGCTTCAACCTCCTCAACAACACTTTATAGCTGACGCACACAGGCCTCGAGTAGCTTCTTCTCTCAAAAATACTTATAGGGGGCCATGTGGTTAAGCGGTTTTCCACTGGGCTCTGGCCCTGGGTAAACCGGAAGCCGGGAAGCGCGAAGTGTGCAAGTTCAACCCCAGTAAAAACCAATTTGGGAGGTTTAGTGGGTATGGCCTTGAAGAAAGGTTGAGTCCCACACTGTTCGGCACAGCCGTTCGTGCGTAAATGCATTCCTACCCGGTACTGCCCGGAAATTCACTTTCCGAGCCCCCCTAGCCTGCATGTTGGAAGGGACTGTGTCCCCGGACCGCCTCTGCACATAGGCAGACTATGGAAGGTCCCATGAGCAAGCTCAGCATCTCCGAAAACAAGCATCGCCAATATGGATCAGAAGACGACACGAAATTTATCAAGACCGTGGTCGACCTCAAACAAACATTGGATCCCTATCACAGCGGGCGCAGGCCAGGCTTCTGGATTCGCCCGCTCTGGCAACATATGACCCCAGTCTTGACATCTCCCTTATTATTCCCTCCCTCCAACCTGATTTATTCTTTGGTCAATCTCTTCCTTGAGACCACCAACACCCATCTATGTCTCCTCCACGGCCCGTCGTTCAGACGCGACGTATCCGACGGCATACACTACACCTCCGACAATTCGGTTCTGTCGTTCTCGCCGTATGCGCGATCGCCTCTCGCATCAGCAACGATCCGCGGGTGGCCGATAGACATCAAGTAGGGTGGGAATGGTTCAAGCAGCTCCGCCCGCTAGACTCGTTTGACTTTGCTTCGTCCGGATGTTTGTGGGATCTGCAGCTGTTCGCTTTGATGGTGCTGTATATGTACGGCTTGTCCATTGCAGATAAGTGTTGGCTATTCGCTGGCATGGGCATACGGCTGGCGCAACACATGAGAATCCATCGCAAACGGCGGACTAATAAACCGTGGACGCCGCTGGATGAGTCTTTGACGCGCGCCTGGTGGGCGCTCGTTACTCTCGACTCCTATGCTAGTTCATTGTCTGGACGTATGAGATCCGCTAATTCGGACGAGTAAGCGTCTTCGTTCGCTCCAAGCTCGGTTTCTCACCTTGTCGTCTAGATTCGACACAGACTTTCCTGCGCTAGTTGACGACGAGTATTGGCCGGGAGAATTCATGGCGGATCCGAATCAGCCATGGACACAACCTGCCGGAGTCGTCCCAAAAGTCACGGCATGGTTCTTACATCTCAAGCTACTGGAGGTATATGGCTTTGCCCAGCAAACCATATATTCCGTCAGACGGTCTGAATACTGGGATGCGTTATCGACTGCCGCTCGGGGACATAACGTCGCCGTAGAGTTGGATTCTGCTCTTAATAATTGGGTCGACGCTATACCGGATCATCTACGCTGGAATCCGCACCAGCCTTCCGAGGCATCCGCCATACTCTATAGCACGTACTATTGGGTCCAAAGCCAAATCCATCGACCTTTCATTGTCAACGCCGACCGCTCCTTCTCCTCCATCGCCATCTGCACCAATGCTGCCCGCTCGTGTGCGCACGTTCTACAAGCGCATCATGCTGCGTTTCACGATATAACACAGGCGAGTATGCTAGTGGCAATGTTGTACTCGGGTATTGTTCTTCTGCTCAACGCTGCAAATTCGCATTACGACGGCGCTGTGGTATCGACTCCGAGGGACTTGGAAGACGTCTACAAGTTGATGGAGATGCTGCAGAGTCAGGAGGAAAAGTGGCAAGTAGCTGGGCGATATCAGTAGGAGCCGTTCTTTCGCTTCTGCATACTGATGCTTACCATGGAACTCTTTAGCGATGTCATTGCTGAAGTGTTCGCTTTGTTGAAGGCGCCCAAGGAAAAGGATTCTCGGAAGCGCAAAGAGCAACCCGACGTCGACGTCGACGCGCAACATCTAGACTGGGGTGCTTTGGGGCTGGATGATAGCAGTATTGATCTGACGCACAATGAGGTGGACAACTTCATGGCTTGGGATGGCTGGTCCGCCAACTCTTGGGAAGACTTATCGGACGTATCTTAGTCTTACGGGGATAAATGGCAGTGGAGGGCCATTCTGATTTGGACTGCTAGCATTACAGTATAGTTAAATGTTGAGATCGTTTATAGAGCTGCACGTATACCTCATATTTAATACCATTCCTCAAAGATAATGGCTGGGCCGACGAATGTCATCTCTTTGCGGGAGCATACAAAGAATCTGTACTATGTCAGAAGGGAAGAACCTCTTGTGGCGTAGCGATATGTGGGCGGGGCACACGAAAAGCAACGTTGCCGCATTGGGTTGGCATTCGAGCGCTTTGCGTAGATACAATTAAGTATTAACAAAGGTCGTAGAATGAGACACCCGATCGCGACAGCTCCCCATGTTTTTCACTAACAAAGAAACGTGTGACAAATAGCAGCCTACTACGACGGACATCACATCCATTCATCGACGACAATCTGAGTATGTGAACAATGAACGTCAAAGTGGACCTGTATCATTCATCGCGAGATACTATATAGAGACGGTGCTCTTTGACCTAACTTTGACCAAGCGCTTCCTGTATAAATCAGCCAGTATGGCGGCGGTGTATCATATCGTCTACCAGAAGACTCGAACATGTCGTCCAACATCAAGCTCTCGAGATCCTATGTCAGTTTTACTCAATCATCTCCAGAAAATAACCTTGTTAACTCAATTTATTCAAGTCATCATACAAGGCCTCCCCATCTCAAGAAAGCATCATCGGCGACGTGCTCTTTGATGGTCGTCCAAGATCATCGAATCGACGCTACATCTATACAGCGCCCGACTTGATTGGGCGCGTGCCGTCCTTGAACGACAAAGAGCGGATCATGTCGTGTATACCCATTCCACAACCCAGACTCCCATCGACAGGCCCTCTCCATATTCCCAGTATCTCGTTCGCGCCGGATTCGGAGTTACAGGTCGAGGGCGTTCCCCTGTCGGATTGTCTTGCTAGGCAAGGAATGAGGGATCCAGATGAACCAGCGTTCAAGGACGCAATGGATGAAGTACGCTTCCTGTTATGTGTGAGTCCATTGCTTTTTGTTCATCGATTGCGGGTTTGACGAAACATCGATAGTGGCCGGGTTATGAGCAATACGAGTGGTTGATCACCATTCCTACTACGACATCGATGTTGGTTTTCATGGCGCCCACGTGATCCGAATCGCATAATGCAGGATCGATCGGTTAGCTTGCCCTTAGTCTTTCTACCACGACTAAGGGTAAGCGAACCGTTCCTCGTACCTCGATACACTAGCTGATATTAGTTACAGCGTACTGACGTGTGTGTGTGTCGTTAGGTACATTATATTAGAGTCTTTCTACCACGACTAAGGCGTACTGACGTGTGTGTGTGTCGTTGGGTTCTAACAGGTTATGGGCGTTTGGTGATTGACACCACTGACCCTGACGCTGCACAACCTTGTACACGCCATTTTCGGACGTTTTTATTGTCCCGCCTAGTCGGATTTTACGCATATACGCGTACCTGCAGCCTGAAATGCCTGCCAAGTCGAAGCCTGCCCCGGAACCCACGTGTCCTACCAGACCCTCTGTCGCCCCGAGCAAGTCGCTTATAGACATGGACGACGATGTACGTCCCCCGCCGGATGACCGTTTCAACTTCCAGGAGCATATGGCGATGATGATGGAACGGGAAGCAAGGATGATGGACATGTTCGAGAGGTACCTGGAGCGCGATGCACCCGGGCCTCCACGACAGCCTTCACCTGTCCTATCCCCACTCACAGAAACGCTCCGCTATGACCGCACCCATCCCCGCATACGCCCCGTCACCATATCCGTACCGTGGCCCAAAGGCGTTGATAAGCTGAACCTAGCCGATGTTATGAAGCACCATATTTTCACATTTTCAATCTTATCATATCTTATCGGGGGGCTTGTCTTATCAACCAACGGACTGTTTCATCATCTGTTTCGTCACCAATCATACTCCTTTTCATTACCGAAGCCGTACTCATGTCGGACACACGTCCAACACATGGATGACATCATACATGCTGATACCTCATGGACTCCCTATTGTATACACACCGCCGACACTCGTAGCACACATGGACGTTTCAGTATTATTACTTACATGCAGTTACCACTCGTATTTAATGGTTTCACGGACTAGTAGCATACCACACTGGGTCAAGGGCGTGGAGCATCCCTAGTGGAAACGCGTATGGACAAGGAGTCTCAAACACAGACTTACTAGTATATAAGCAGTAGTGTAGTATCATTGTACTTTAGTTCCGATCTCGTTTATACACCTGGCCTAGCCTAGTCTTACGAACACGAACACTTTCTCTTTTAAGTTCTTGCTGTGGTACCTGGTTGAGTCTCGTGGCTTAGTCAGTCGCTAACAGAAGATCGGAACTACTTTCTACCACCTACCACACATCCCTGATTGTCGATCAGCACTTCGCTGTTTGATCATCGCACATTCCCCTATTCCCTTTCCCTGTTTACAGATCGACGGAATCCTAATTCCAGCGCACGTCCGCATACATGTGTATTGGTCCCAGTAGCGCCGGCTAACAGTTAGAGATAACTGCCTCGGGTGCTGGAAGTAGCCGCTCTCACGAGAACGAACTTTTGGCAGTTGCACTTCAGTGGGCGCTGTTTACGGGTCAATCCCCGTTCCCAGGAAAACTTCGGCTTACCTCACACCAGAGGGACGTCGGCTGGGCAATTGCAAACTTGTGACGAGCTCTTGGGCTCCGTAGATACGTAGTCAGTAGTCGGTAAAATAGCGTAGACAGTTACGATACCTACCTACTTTACTTACCTTACGATACACATCATCATTCCCCACCCTACCAAGTCCTGGATTCTATTTCAGATCTAGGCGACTCCTCCTTATTCATCCAAACCTCTATTCCCTCACCCGTTTCATCAAAATCCGCATCTCCCATATCCCCACTTTCACCCTTTCACTCTCCGATCCTATCACCCCGACTCATCATGTCCAACGAAGCACCCGAAACCGCTCCTCACACACCCGCTCATCACGCCAATGTTGAAATCAAAGGCCAATCCCTTGTCAACAAGCCTTACGACTATGACGGGGACAAGTCCAAGTACAAGAGTTGGTGGCGATCGATGTTCACATACATCCGTGACAAGAAGAACAACCTCACATCTGACTCCGAAAGGATCGATGTTGTTCTCTCCTACATCCGAGGAGATCACGTAGATGCATGGGTCCAGAACTACTCGGACCAGAACTTCGACGAGGAAGAAGAGGAATGGACAGTCTCTTGGACAGAGTTCAAGGAAGACTTGAAGGAGCGATTTGTGGATTCCAACCTTGCGCGAGACGCGCAAGAACAGATCGAGCGGTTGCGCCAGGGGCAAGACACCGCTCAAGATTTCTTTCAGAAGTTCGAGGTCCTGCTCACTCAGGCAGGATATTCGAAGGATGACACATTTGTTGTGCGACTTCTCGAGACCAATGTCAACGAGAAGATCATTGATCAGATCTATGGTAGCCGAGACGGGTTGCCAGAGAAGTACAAGGATTGGAAGGCGCAGATCCTTCAGATTGATCAGCTGTGGAGAAGACGGGCGGCGAGCAAGAGGTCCGGCATGCAGTCCCGACCCCAAGCTCCGCAGGCGGCTACATCGAGAGCCAATCCTACGAACCCACCCCCAACGCCGATCACACGACGAGATGCCACCGGTGTTACCTATGGAGGAGCCGGCAGGCCAATGGACATCGACAATGCACGTCGAAGAGGACTTTGTTTCAGCTGTGGCGAACATGGCCATGTCAGCAGGTTCTGTCCCAAGAAGGGTCGACCCCAGACGATTCGGGGCCTATGGACCGAAATGAATGACGAAGAGAAGAGGAAGTTGGCCGAAGAGCTGGGTTTTGCGAAGCTCCCGCAGTAGACGCAGTCCTGCCGGAGCAGTCATCAAGGAAAGGGTCGTCAGATGCAGAATCTATTTACAGTACGGGTACTGAAACATCTAAAATATCATCGACAACTTTACCACCAAAACCTGCGAAAGAAAGATTTGAGCCAAATACGCCCGAGTGGATCGCACAACGGCTAAGAGAGGATGACGTGCCGAGAGCAGTGGGAATTTTGAGAGCATGGATGCCGGAGTGGAGAGAGAGAGAAGCAACGGAGGAGAAGGTGATGGCGATCAGAGCGTTGACAAAGGAAGCCGCAGTGGAAGTTGTGATGGAGTTGAAAAAGTTGAGGAAGTACATCCGGGGAACAAAGGGGCAAGACATGAAACTCCGAGTAACCATAGAGAGCGTGCACACAGGCTCTGAATGGGAAACGAGTGCCCTTCTTGACAGCGGAGCAACGGGTTCTTGCGTCAATAAAGAATTCGTCGAGAAGAACGGACTCCCGATCAAGGAGTTACCGGTCAAGCTCCCTGTCTACAATGCGGATGGAACCCTAAACGAGGGAGGAGCAATCGAAGGTTTTGTGGAGGTCCGGATGAAGATCGGTGATCACGCAGAAAAGATCGAGTTGGCCGTACCAATCTTGGCAAAACAAGTATCTTTTTGGGGCTAGATTGGCTATGATATCACAACCCCACGATCAACTGGACGGAATCCACATTGACTTTTGATCAATGCCCAGACCGCTGCGGCTATCTACCCGAGTACGACTCACCGGAAGATGAAGGAGAAGACGTAGAAGAGAAGTTGGAGGAGGGAGAGCAGTTGTTTTGGATGGACTGGGACAACTATCGCAAAAGCGGTGAAAAGCTGAGATCACAACAGCCTTCATCCGCTGCTGCACCTTACATCGAGGAATTTTCCGATGTATTCAGCAAGGCGGACTTTGACAAGTTACCGGAGCGAAGACCCTGGGATCACGCGATAGAACTTACGCCTGGTTCCAAACCGGTTGACTGCAAGGTTATCCCCTTAGTCCATCCAAGCAGAAGGCATTAGATGAGTTCTGGAGAAAACATACGACGGGACATATACGGCCATCAATTTCACCTATGGCATCACCCTTCTTCTTTGTCAAAAGAAGGAGGAAGCCTTCGGCCAGTACAAGATTATCGGAAGTTGAACGACATGACAATCAAGAACCGATACCCCTTGCCGTTGATCCAGGAGCTTATCGACAAGTTGAAGGAGCAAAGGTTTTCACAAAGATGGATGTCCGATGGGGTTACAATAACATCCGGATCAAAGAAGGTGATGAGTGGAAAGCGGCGTTTAGAACAAACCGAGGCCTGTTCGAGCCCTCAGTCATGTTCTTCGGACTTACAAACTCGCCGGCGACTTCCAATCGTTCATGAATCACATTCTGAAGGAGTTGATGATGAAGGACATGTTATAGTTTACTTGAGACATACTTATCTTTACGAACACTTGGAAGAACATAGCATTGTACGAAGGTATTAGAAATATTACGAGTAAATAAGTTGTATTTAAAACCCGAGAAATGTAGTTTTGAGGCACATACTGTAGACTACTTGGGAGTATTGTTGGAGGAGGAGAAGTGAAGATGGATCCGGCAAAAGTGGCCGTAGTGAAGGAATGGAGGGAGCCGACAAAGAAGAAGGAAGTACAGTTTTCCTGGGCTTCTGCAACTTCTACCGATGTTTCATTCGGGGATTTGCGGGAGTAGCAAGCCATTGACATTGCTAACCGGGAAGGGCGAATGGGTTTGGGGAGAGGAGCAGCATGAGGCGTTTGAGGAGTTGAAACAAGGATGACGGAAGAACCCGTTCTGATTGTACCACACAGATGGCAAGTTTTGAGTCGAGGCGGACTCCTCGAACTATGCAAATGGGGCTGTTCTTTCCCAGTTTGTCGACGGGAAATGGAGACCAGTGGCTTTCGATCTCGACGTTAACGAAGTTGAACGCAACTACGAGATCTACGACAAGAAATGATGGCTATCATGGACTCGATTGATGACTGGAGGCAGTATCTTCTAGGAGCAACGGAGACGGTGGAGGTTTTACCGATCATCAAAACCTTCAGTACTTCCGGAAGCCACAGAAGTTGAATCGGAGGCAGGCGAGATGGGTTACGGAGTTGGCGGAGTATGACATACAGATGATTCATAAGCCGGGCAGGACGATGGGGAAAGCTGATGCTTGTCAAGGATGACAGGCCTTGAGAAGGGGGAAAAAGATAACAAAAACATTGTTTTACTAAACCGGAGTTTTTTATTCACAAATTCAATTTTCTTTACATACAGTAGATACACCGAGGACGAATTACTTAACAAAATCAAACAAAGAAAAGGAAACAAGGACAGATACATACAAAAAGCATTAGAAAACAAAGAAAAAGGATGGGAAGAGAAGGAAAATGGACTTATTATATGGAAGGATCGTATTTACATACCGAAGGACAAGGAATTGCGGGGAAAAGTTATTGGAATGCATCATAATGCACAGCTTGCAGGGCATCCGGACGATACAAGACTCTTGAGTTGATCACACGCACCTATTGGTGGCCAGGAATCAGCCAAGACGTCCGCGAATACGTAGAAGGGTGTAAAAATGTAGGCCACAAAGTCACATCGCACGAAGCCGGCCGCACCCTTCATCCCATTGATGTACCAACGAGCCATGGGAGTAGTAGGGACGACATGATTGGGAGCTGCCGGAGTCGGGAGGATACAACACAATCAGCACGTTTGTGGATCATTTCACAAAGCGTTACACATCATACCAACACACACCACTCTGACGTCAGAAGGCATGCCGCATTTACCGCGATCACATTTTCCCCATACATGGGATGCCACGACAGATAATACATGATCGAGGTCCGCAATACCACTCGCGTTTCATGAAGGAGTTGTACCGGCTGTTGGGATTAAAGGAAACTTTACAACGGCGTATCATCACAGGCAAATGGACAGACGGAACGTTGAACCAAGAGATAGAACATTTCTTACGGTTATTTGTCAACTACCATCAGAACGACTGGCATAAATGGCTACCCTCTGCCGAATTTGTTTACAACAATCAAATTCACTCGGCGACCAAAGTCACTCCGTTCTTTGCAGACATGGGCAGACACCCCTACAAAGGCACCGCTCCGAAAAAGGCATCGAGAAATGAGACTGTACAGGAGTTTGCCGACGGCATGAGGAAAACATGGGACAAAGTGGGGTCAGCATTGAAGATGGCAAAAGAGGACATGAAACATTTCTATGACAGAAAGAGAACGGAGGCAGTGGAGTACAAGGAAGGCAACAAAGTATGGTTGGAAGGAACAAATCTCAGCACGGACCAACTAATGAAGAAGCTCGATGACAAACACTTTGGCCGTTTAGGGTGATCAAGAAAGTCGGAACGAGTTCTTACAAGCTCCAGATTCCTCACACGTGGAAGAGCATCCATCCCGTGTTCAATGAGGCCCTGCTGACGCCCTACCACGAGCCGCAATTTCCGACGCAACCCCGAGACACGCGTCCACCACCTGTGCTGGAAGGAGCCGAACCGGAATGGGAGGTTGAGAAAGTGGTTAATTCCCGGAAGTACCGCGGGGGTTTTCAATACAAGGTTCACTGGAAGGGTTATGACACACACAAACAGACATGGGAACCGGCATGCAATCTCAAAAATGCCGACAAAGCTATCCACAATTTTCACTAATAGTACCCAAATAAGCCAAAGCCACCTGCACTTGCTCGAATTGAAGTCCTATGTCGCAGTTTCTATCCCATTTATTCCGACCCATGCCACCGCCCAATACCGAACCCCTCAACATCACGCTACCCTCTGCAGCCCTCATGGAGCGACTCTGGCGCAGAATGGACCTTGCGCCTTAAGGAGGGGGTGATGTTATGAATCGCCATATTTTCACATTTTCAATCTTATCATATCTTATCGGGGGCTTGTCTTATCAACCAACGAACTGTTTCATCATCTATTTCGTCACCGATCATACTCCTTTTCATTACCAAAGCCGTACTCATGTCGGACGCACGCCAAACACATGGATGACATCATACATGCTGACACCTCATGGACTTCCTATTGTATACACACCACCGACACTCGTAGCACACATGGTCGTTTCAGTATTATTACTTACATGCAGTTACCACTCGTATTTAATGGTTTCACGGACTAGTAGCATACAACACTGGGTCAAGGGCGTGGAGCATCTCTAGTGGAAACGTGTATGGACAAGGAGTCCCAAACACAGGCTTACTAGTATATAAGCAGTAGTGTAGTATCATTGTACTTTAGTTCCGATCTCGTTTATACACCTGGCCTAGCCTAGTCTTACGAACACAAACACTTTCTCCTTTAGTTCTTGCTGTGGTACCTGGTTTAGTCATGTGGCTATAGTCAGTCACTAACATTCCCCAAATGGACTACCTAGCCCAACTGCGGATGCTAGAATGGTCTGTGACCTAGCAAATAGAGACAATATTTTGCGCTTGATAGTGTTGTACTAGCAGTTCTTGACTGCTTAAACAAGCTGGTCTCAGAGTACAACTCTTCTCCTTTGAGTGACAATTTATACAATGCACAGAAATGGATAGAATCAAGGATTAATACTGTGGCTGCTGACTCCTTCAAATGCGGTAGGGAAAGTGTTGGACATTCTGGACATATACATCACTGCATTCAACTACAATCAGCAGTCAGTTGTAACAAGTAAGTCTAGATGATAGGAACTCCACTTTTTGTCATACTTAGAAAAGGGGAGAGGCAGTGGACAGTACAGTACCACTGGCAGTACTATGGGGACGTCTCAAAACAAGGAGTCAATATGTTGCAATTGCAAACAACACGTCAAGGCGCAATAAGAACACAGTTGTTAATACATTGTTATTGATAGTATTGAGATTGCTAGGGATCATTAGAACAAAAGACTAGGTGACTGCAACAGGCCCCTCTGTAGGCTTTGCAACACTCCAAAAGGCATACCACTATTTGGCATGTCCTAAGTACTTGTGCTGCCGTGGGTCTCTGGGATTGTGTTGGGTGAATACTTTTACTTATAGTTGAAATAATCCTTTATAATTAATAATTCATATTTAGTAAGAAGTTTCACAAAAACAAACACAATTTACCATAGCCTGGTATTTAAAATGTTGCTGATCTGTCAACTTCAGCAGTGAGGATTCATTGTGTGTGTCAGGCTGTGAGGCTGAGGATGCTATGGTTGTATTAGTACTCAACTCTATTGGCAGATTAAGGTCCCCTTGACGGTTAGATGCCTCCAGAGACATTATATGAGTTGTAGGCTTTTGGTAAGATGGGTACAAAGGCAAGGACCATAGCATATTTGAAGATGTACTTGCATTGCCATGACAGTAACTTTTATTAGTAGACCTGAATCTAAGCATTAAAACATCTTAATTGTTCTAGGCTGTAAAAGGGCACAAAACAACAGTGCAAAAACAATAGTACAAGTTCAATGGAAAGTCCTATTGTCTTGTCTAAAGCATCCAACAAATATAGTGTTGGGGATACATACACCGTTCAGAGCCCGCTTATTAATACTACTAGATGCTCCTTAATACAACAAAGAAAATGACTTGGTTTTGGAATATAGGCTTTGCGGCTCTTCTGATCAATACTTCTTATCCAAAAGTTTTTGCAGGTCTCATTACATAATCCTCCCAAATTTAAATTACTATTACCGTGAAAATTGTGTTGATAACATTAAAAAAACCAATGGCAAATAGTATCAGCAGACTGTATCCTGAAAGGTGAATAAGTATAAAAAACAAACACAATCATAATAACCTTACCCTCCGGTTAATCTGGCAAGGTTGTTCAGCCACAAGCTATCTGATTAAGGAGTAACAGCCTTGTGAACCATCTAATAGAGGATGTTGACTGCAAATTGCGCTGAACATCTATTGCTATCTTTGTACTCCAAAAGATCAAAAACCCAATGTATTCCTGTCCCTGGGGGACTGGCAGAGACCATGCAGCTGCATTGACACTAGTGATCTGCTGGCCCGGCTTTGGCCTGAAGCCGCCGGCTTGGCCTGGCTTGATAAAGCCCTGGTCCAGCAAAATTACAGGCCAGGCCAAAGCTGCCAAATACGGCTGGCCCTAGCCTGGCTCTGGCCTGAGCCATGGCTTGGGGTGGGATGTGGTAGGATGAGGCGCGCAGCCAGATTTTGTTGTATTGAGGTGCATATAACACGGGTAAGCTCTAGTCTTTAACCAAAAACTGTTTTTTCTATTGTTTGGCAGTACAACAGTCCAGAGTCTGCAGTCAAATGTTAGTGTCATCATATATATACTACCTGATCAGTCAAAAGGTCCGACTGTTATAAGCACCCCAGATGCAGGAAACAACTACAAATGATAAAAGGTTGTTTCAACAGGTATTTGACTACTCTACACACCTCAAGATTTGACCGATAGGGCATACCACCAAAGCCACGGCCTGCAAAATGGGAAGCCAGGCCGTGGGCTCTGTCAAGCCATTGTTACGGCCCGGCCTGGCTTTGGCTTAAACATGGCTGGCCCACAGCTGGCCTGTTCAAGTCAGAGCCAGCAGATTACTAATTGACACATTGGGTACGACTGATTGGTGTGGCAAATAATTCTGAAAATCTATTTGATTCACTGGAGAATGCATATTAAACTATGTGTCACACTTTGATTAAAGGTGGCCAAGATGAGGTAAAGGGCAGGCTTGGTTGTTAAAAGTGTTTTGCTGCTTGTGCATTGACACACAATGTGGCAGTTCAGGGAAAGGTCATGAAGCTGAATTCCTGGAAAGATGGCGGAAGCAAAGGCACAAACAGCGGCTGCAGAGGACAATGTAGATGGAGGAGCACTATACTGTAGTGACATGTTGCGCACACTGGGTGGCGCTCCATGCAGCAGTACAGATCCTTGTGGAGGAGGGACCAACTGCTGGGCCGGACTTGGAGTAGATCTGCGACTTGCTGGTAGTTGTGAGTTAAGCAAGCCACGGGAGGTGGACAGCAGGACCAAAGCTGACCCCAATTGGTTGTGCTCCAGGAGTGCGCAGTGAGATAGAGTGAGATGAGTGGAGGGTGGACAAGCAACATGAAAAGCCTCTTCACAGCACATCTTTAATGTTGATACCACTCTTTAGCTTGTCTAGCCAATTCAGGGGGGCCCTGATGTCCTGGGTAAATGCATGGTATACAGCTATATCACAACAAATAATACTTGGATAATAATGATTGTTGACAATGTGCTGGAAAGGGAAATGCTCTTTACAAGAGAACGGTCTGGCACACATTCTGAGGTCCAGGAGAAAGGGAAGGTGACACCATTATTGTAGTGCCCTTTCAGCTTTAAAGGTGAGGGGTGTTGTTTTGATGGGACTTTGGGCTGTTACCATGCTAATTGCAAACCAGTGTGTAAAGGTAAACATGATCTGTGCAAGCATAGTCAGTCAGCTTTTTACAATGAATATATAGGAGTGAGATACCTCTTTTAAGTCAAAGGATGCAAAGACAACTTCAACAGACAAGAACAACACATTACTTCAGGCTTCTAAAAGCATTGTCTGACTGCAGAGACAATGCCTGCCCTAGTAGTCTTAAAATAGGTAGCATTAGTCCGCAATGACATTTCAAGCTCCAACGTGAATCTGCAAAGCATTAGCGGTGAGGGTTTTTATCAATGATTTATTCATGGTTCTGACTGGCGCACACGTTTCCCAGATATTAGACAATTAACGGGCAAGTCACATCCAAACAACCAACGCAAGGATAAAAAGGGAGATGAGTGCACACAAG
This sequence comes from Mucidula mucida, assembly GCA_015501055.1. Taxonomy (NCBI): domain Eukaryota; kingdom Fungi; phylum Basidiomycota; class Agaricomycetes; order Agaricales; family Physalacriaceae; genus Mucidula; species Mucidula mucida. The sequence goes on from JADNYV010000221.1 coordinate 33,295, forward strand.
ATGACCAGAGGGTATATTAAGGACCAAGTAGACAAGGGGGTGGCAGACCGTTAAGTCCGAACTGCGGGTTGGTTGGTCGATCAGGCCCGGCAGGGCTTAAAATTTTTTGTATATAGCACTTTTTTCTTGAGTTTTGGTAGGCCTAGAGGCTGTGATACAGTAGTTATATCATGCTTTAAATCATTCCAAGTGAGGTAAAGGCGGTTTGGAGATAGTAAGCGGCCCAAAAAGGCATCCGGGAACCAGTTACATCATATCTCATGTCCAAAAATGGTATGGTATGCCCTAAAATGGTATGCACAAAGGGTGTGCCGCCTCTCTCAATATCTCACACTACTATGGCAAAGGTACAATAGTTACATGCATTAAAAATTATCTAATATAGTTACAGGATGGGCCAAGCAAGGCTGCAGGCAAAGTACAATGCCCCAACTGCAAAGAATACATAAATGTCGGCGCTGCTGGTATCACTGCACTTGAAAAAGTCCATTGCGGCACAGATGTGTGCAAGAAAAACAAGCAAAAAAACGAGGCCAATAGAGGACAAACATCTCTGTTGGGAATGTTTGCAAAGAAGCCTGCCACAGCTCGTACAAAACACGCCTCCTATACAACCGGTCCCAATCCCACAGACACGTGCACCACCATCTACACCAGCAATCTCATCAGAGCCGTCATCATCACGTCCCATATAACACCCTCCAAGCTCATCAGAACCATTGACCAACATTCTCATACTTGAGATCATCTGCCATTGCATCAGATGCTTCCCAGCTGCTATTTCCGAAGCAGATATGGACAACGAGCTTGCTGGCTTTGGCGGCAACCCACCCGGTGGCATTATTGTCAAAGATCTTGCAGAAGCTTGGGAGATCTGGGATCCACCTTTAAATTGCCTCTTACAGTGTGACAAGTCAGAGCTAAAAAAGCAATGATAGGCCGGTAATTAGATGTACACAAAAGTCCTGTAAAACAAAAATGGTGAGCTTTATGATGTGATCTATCATCATTCATACTTACCGGCTGCTAGTACCATATTGCATGTGCTGGGCTTGCGAGGAGAGTGCCGAATTGGCGGTGTCACACATGTGAGTATGGCCAGGCAAAGAAGCAGGCAAAAAGGTGATGTAGACGTAGTAGCAACATAGTAGGCAGTAATAGATCATTTACGAGGTTCATGATGGTCATCAAGAGAGATGCGGGGTTGAGTATTGTGCCCGTAATTGCCAGACCCAAGGTAATTTCCTAATGGGGCACCAGTGGTTGGTTGGTCGCCTGCTCAAGGCCTTAAAAAAAGTATACCATATATAGTATTTTAACATCACGCCACCCCCTTGCAAGTAGATGTAAAAGGTAGTAGCGACAATGTACCAAGGAGAGGAATCCACAGAATTAAGCCACAGTTCCTCAAAAAAAGTGGGATCATGATGAGTTTCCCATGCAAACAAGGTGGCGACCAAAAAATGAACAAGGGCAGTAATACTCACCACTTTTTGAAGTTCAATTATAAAATAATACTGATACTGTAGTTATTAGCCTGAGTGTTTGAGCACATCTACCATTAATAATGTCTATGGAACCAACCATCGCAATAAGGAGTACAGCGGTAGGCATGACAGCAAAGAATATTATTAAGCGCTTCGATTTGTGTCCATTTCAAAAGAAAATGAAAGAGTGATTTTGGTTTGTGAAGCTCCTGCTTGAAATTCTGGTGATCAAATGTCAAAGATACCCTTAACAAACAATCAGGATGTCTCCATACATTGCAACTTGGATATCTTGACATCTTTTCATCTGGAATCGTAGCAATTAGGTACTGCAGAGATGTTTCAGCTAAATATTACGTAGAGTAAGGCAAGTACAACAATACCTCCTTCAGTACCCGCATAACCTGCTCCTGCATCAGATTCTCCTCGTTATGGCTGACACTTGGGTATCTCCTTTGGCCCAAGGTTGTGTGGTGATTTTGTTGTTTATAACTTTAGCATGTTGTTGCCTACACCAAAGAGGGTGGAATTGGTGGCCAGAAAGCATACACCAAGTGTATAAGGAGAAATACAGGTGTGGGCTGCGCCCCCTATGTGCAACTAGCGGCAGACCAAAGGATATTGACTACCAATCATAGTATTGATATATGTGATAATTTAAAGGCATACCTGGGGGCTACGTTCTTAAGAAGGATACACAGTCCATCTGTGTTTCTGTGCACAAGCGCCTTTGACAGGCCTGACAAGTACACAATGCGGGTTCCAGCGCTGATGTGTCTTTAATTTTGGGCACACCAACAAGAATATGAACAGAAACACGGATGTGATTTTTAAGCTATCAGACTCAGGATTTCACTACAACATGTTTTTAAAGCTTACAGCAGCCGCAGACGCAAGGTGTCTCTCTAGCCACATAGCTGATGAAAGGCAATTTGAAGGACGAGAGCAGGAGGCAAGCACCGGCCCGGCGGGTTCATCACACGCAGAAGACTTGACTACACAGCAAAGGAAGGGCTATGTATCTGAGATCCTGTTTCACAACCTCTCTTCCTGATGACCGCACACCTGGATGTGATTGTTCTCTTGACTGCATAGCAACAACCAAGGAAGTTGCAATTATTCCGGTGAGTTCACTTCCATCACAGCTTCGTACCAACAGAACAGGATCTTATGTTAGGCGAAAGTCTGTTCGTCTCGTTGTCCCAAGGAGTTGTCCTACTACATCTTTGTTAATGGAGTGCATACTGAACTCCGGCAATTGTCCCGAGACGCGACTTTTTGGTGCTTTGAAGCGACGTCTGAGGCAGAATTTGACTTTAACAATGTACCACTGGTCCTTGCTTCAGATATACTTGGAGTTCTTACTGTCCTGGTTGCAGACCTGATCTTGGTGTCTATACTTACTTGACACTCAAGCATTCCTGAACCGCTAATGGCTTGGGATAGATTTGGCGCTGTTGGGTATTATACAGCGGTAATCTAAAAGTCATTAGCCTAAGTCCTATCTCTATATGCCTGCCTTTCTCATATTTTGTATTTGGTCAGTGCCTGCATAGCCATTGTCTCCGTTGTTGCTAATGTCGACGCCATTAGTGCCAGCCGACTCAACTGGTCGCTGGTCTATTACTCGATGACCGTGGCCACAAATAGCTTGTGCACCATCCTCATCCTCTAGAGTCAGTGGTATTAGGGCCAGCCTCAAGACCTACCGCGGCATCATTGAGATCCTCGTTGAATCGGCTGCTATGCATGCCATCATCTACATAGCGCTCCTGATTGCATATGCATACCAGTTTTACACGGGTGCGACAGTTGTGACTTGTTACAACTACCCTATGTATAGCATCGCCGTAGGTGCTCATTCGACCGGCGGCATCCACCACACTGACTTTTACTCCTAGGGTATCGCGCCGACGCTCATCATCTTGTGTCATGGCTGGACAATCGCATCCGGACGACTCATGGACGCGCCCATCCCTCGCAAGCAATGTCGTCTCGGTCACGGAGTCTTTGCGGTTTGCTAGTGCACAGCAAGCGACACAGGGACCATCGATCTGGAGGCTGAGCATGCGGATGGGGATGAAGATGAGGATGCAGGGAAGGTTTGAGGTTAGCAAGCGGGTCGTGGCGCAGTTGTGGCAGCCAAGATTCCCTTTACAGATTTACTTATTCAAGTATTTACTCTATTACATGTTCTTCTGATCTCGTGGAAGTGCACTCGGAGATATGCCCGACTGCCACCATTTCAAGCAGAGCCAAACAAACGTGGTCAAACGATTTTCGAAGCATCATCCGTCGCTGTCCTTGCCACCGTCCTCGTCGTCGTCGTTGATAGCTGCCAGATAGCAGCACTCGCTTTATACCGCTTTTCAGAGCTCTCCGGGTCGTGCAATGTCTTATTCTGCTACTGATGCGCCGCCTCTCTTGGATGGTACGCGAGCGTATATACTCTTCAACGACCAATGCTCACACAATATATACAGTCGGCATCGCCAACTTGCCCAACCAAGTATGCGCTTTTTGCGGCTCGGCGAGGGCATACAACTGACAGGGACCGTTATAGAAACACAAGATTGTCGCAAAGCGCGGGGCGCATTTTACCATAATGGTCGTCGGTACGTGCTTTGCACAGTGGCTACATGTTCGTACTGAAGGCGCTGCAGGCGAATCGGGTCTGGGCAAGACCACGCTGATCAACACGCTTTTTTCCACGGAGCTCTCTCCTCAGAAAAACTACTCGAGGAGGCACCACAAGCAGCTCGACAAGCTGACCGAGGTCGAGATCATCAAGGCTGAGCTGGAGGAGAAGCAGTTCAAGGTCAAGCTCACCGTCATCGACACTCCTGGCTTTGGCGACTACGTCAACAACCGCGACTCCTGGTCCCCCATTGTCGAGTTCATCGACGACCAGCATGAGGCGTACATGCGCCAGGAGCAGCAGCCCCAGCGCCACGAAAAGACGGACCTGCGGGTCCACGCTTGTCTCTACTTTATCCGACCTACCGGCCATACGTGAGCATTTTACGTGCCCAGAAGGCGTCCATTTACCTTTTCCCAGCTTGAAGCCTCTGGACATTGAGATTATGAAGCGCCTCGGAACCCGCGTCAATTTGATTCCCGTCGTCGCTAAAGCGGACACGTTGACCCAGAACGACCTCTTTTTGTTCAAGCAACGCGCAAGTATTTTGATTCACATAGTTTGCTTGACCTTACCCTCTATCATAGGTACGCGAGGTTATTGCCGCTCAGGGCATCCGCATCTACACTCCTCCTGTCGAGGCTGATGACGAGAGTGCCGACCACGCCCGAATTCTCACCGACGCCATTCCATTCTCCATCATCGGTTCCACTGAGGACGTCAAGACCGCCGATGGCCGCGTCGTCAAGGGCCGTGAATACCTCTGGGGTGTCGCTGAAGGTATTTCAGGTTCTATTCTTCCGTTCTACCGCCACTAAACATTCTTCAGTCGAGAACGAGAACCACTGTGACTTCAAGAAGCTTCGCTCGCTTCTGATCCGAACGCACATGCTGGACCTTATTTCAACGACGGAAGAATCCCACTACGAGAATTACCGCCAGCAACAGATGGAGACGCGCAAGTTTGGCGAGCCCAAGGTCAAGAAGCTCGACAACCCCAAGTTCAAGGAGGAGGAGGAGCAGCTGCGCAAGCGCTTCACCGAGCAGGTCAAGGCCGAGGAAGCGCGGTTCAGGCAGTGGGAGCAGCATGTACGTTGTGCTTCCATTCCATTGAGCGTTGCTGACGTGCTTTACAGCTCATTGCGGAGCGAGATCGTCTCAACAAGGACTTGGAGAGTGCGCACGGTGCCATCAAGTCTCTGGAGGCGGAGCTGGACAACCTTCAGGTTGGGTACGGTCGGGGCTCGGCGAGGAGATGATTGTGCTTTTCTTCTTTTCAAGTTGGTCATTGACATTTTTCTTTGTTACCTTACGATTGTTGATTCTCGTTACGCTTTTTTGTATACCCTCTACATCCATTCATTTGACTTTGAGCAGGAGTGCTGCATCTCTCTTCCCTTGTTTGATGGAATACACATGACTGGGGCTTTGTCGGCGGGTCACACAGGTTTGAGCTTTATTCTGATGTCGTACACCATCGATACCATGCAACAATATGATGCAGAAATGGCGCTCGAGCGTAGGGAAGCCACTTCCACGGTTGGTTGTTCAGTACTAAGACGCGGGGTTTATGAATTGTTTGTGTAGATCAAACGCCCGCCGCCCGTACCTTAGGCGGGGACCCACACTCTTCAACATTATTGTACGTATTCTGACTTGATACCGAGCTCGTAACTAATCGGATATGCGTAGACTTCGTTTATACTGTGGACTGGATTTAGTTTAAATCAAATTGATTTGGTAAAGACGTACCAGTAAGACCGACATCGAAGCCGCAAGAGAAACAAACACAGTGTACTTCTTCAACCAAGTTCTTCAGTTCCGCAATCTCATCTTCGCTTCCCTCGAAACACAACGCCGCAGATATGAACTTCAACCGCGCACGTCGATGCTTCGCAAGGAGCATCAGATCCGCAAATTCGTAGGCGCGCTCGATCGCCAGATGCACTACACCCGGGCAAAGCGACGCATCGTAAGCCAACGCAGCGGTAATCCGCGCGTCCTCGTCGTGCATGAGCCGGACGACATTCGGCAGCCTCGCAAGCCAGCGTATAAACGCGTCGACATCGCTCTCCTTCAAGCTCCCACGGATATCGATAGACTGGAGGTTTACGGGAAGCCACTCTGGCTGGCTCCACTGTATGAACACAACCTGCCAGGAACCCCCCCACCGTGGCGCCATCTCACAGTCGACTATCACCAGGTTCTGCAAGGCGGGCAGGTTCATGCTGGCGAGGAAATGCGGCGCCCAGCGCACGCGTGTGAGATCGAGCTCGGTGAGGTGGCTGAACGTGAGCGCAAGCAAGGGCTCGGCGGCGGGTTGGAGGCTCTGGATGGTGTCCAGGCATATACGCGCCGCGTTGGGGATGCGCGCAAGTATGCCGAGCAACTCCTTCATCGGAATGTCCCGCTGGCAATAATAATCATGCTCCAGGCGCCGCCCGCCGTGTAGATTTTTCAGCTCAAAGTCGATGATGCTGCTGGGGACGATAAGGCTGTGTACTTCCCGGCTGCACAGCCCGTCCGCGCTGAAGAAGCGCAATTTGGGCGGCGCGGTCGCCCCCCAGAAGGACTCGGATGCTGCTGCGAGCTTGGGATCGCCAGCGGCGACGTGCAGCGCGTCTAGACGCGTGAGAGCATCCCGCCTGCGTGGGTGAATCTTGTACATGACGCGCATAGGCACCACGGCGTACACCCAGTTTTCCGCCGTGGTGAGGAGAATGGTCTCTAGCTCCGCGCCGTGGTAACGGTTGAGATAGCGGGGAATGGTCACGTAGAGAGGAGCTGCTTTGGCGCGCGCGAGCTGTCGCTGAATGGTGGATCGCGAAACGCGGGTGACGTCGATGATACCAAAGAGGCGAGGCGTGAATAGGACGATTTCGTTCCAGCTCTGGCAGGTCAGTCGGAGGGGAGGGAGGAATTGGATCCCCCACTTGAAGATGCCAATCTCGAAGGCTCTGGCAAGGAGCTCAGAGGGGAGTTCGTTGATTAACGACATGGTGGCAGGAAGATGGGAAAATGGTTATGCATGCTGTTGTCCAGCAATGCTTTAAATTGACGACTTGGAAAGGGAGACATTCGCTGCCGCTAGAGGACCTGTCAAATTGACATGCGTCGGAGTCAATACGAGGAGAAATGATCGACATTGGTCCGCCGGAAATCCCTGAGCGGCTCCGACAGAGTGAATGAACATGGTCAAGAGTCCGCCAAAGCGTCAAAAAGTATGTAGGAGGCACCAAAGTTTTGCATGTCAAACTGATCAAGTTCAACGATTCCGATAGGAGCATGCAAGTCAAGTACTACTTATCATTGACTATTTACATGAGTAGCTGACCGTCTGATAGAGAAGCATCAGAAGATGATTGTCTGTGCCATCAGATAGTTTTGTCGAACCACCGGTCAAGTTTCTCCTTAGAAGACAAAGGCATCAGCGCAATGGACACACACGCCATGGACATCGCAGCCTGAGTCCTGACCCTGGTAAGTATTACGGAGAACAATAGCACGAATCTAGGGAGGATCGCAGAACAAGAAGTGTGGTTGAGGATGTTTTTCGAGAGGTGGTTGCTCATTTATTCCATCGAAGTTGTTGGGCGAAAGGCAGTAAGCGATGCCGGCGCAGGCAGACAAGTTTACACGATCACGTGTAATCACTTACATAGTAGTTCTGTTCAGTGTTCACTCTCATCATTATGTGCCCACCGTCACAGACCTACTAAATACTCAATTGCTCGAAGTCAGGCCTGTACTTTGTTGTTTTTCTGAAAACAATGGCGCCACAAAGAAGCACTGCAGGGCCGCCCGGACTTGTCTGTTCATTGTCCATTCTGATCAATGGATAGGCGCCCGACTGTTGTTTTTTGATATGATATCTCCAAATAGGACAAGAACAGCCACAATTTTCTGAGTATAAAGCCTCGAGAATGGGCGTCTCTCTCTTTCCTCAGGACCCCCAGGACAGGTTGTCATTCTCATCACCCTTATGCCGCTTTTTCTCAACGTGTTCACAGGACCGAACGATGAGCCGACGCGCCGACACCGAGGAAGGACAGAGGATGACAGCCAGAACGACGCCTGGCTGTCGATGAGAGGACTTGTGTGTTGTCCCCAGTTCCTATCGATCGTTCACTGCTGATCATCGCATCTAGGGGATGGTCCTCTCATCAACCCAAAGTACGTCTCAGCGTTCTGACCATCATCGGCATTGCTCACTACTGCTCTAGGACGACATCACGATTAGAGGGATGCCGCATTCGCCGTCGATACGGGCGTGCGCTCTCATTCGGCGTTCACAAGGCGGCGGAGCATAGTCTGCGCGTACCATCAATCGTCTTCCCCGCCCTCTGCGCGTTCAGGCCCTCGCCAGTCCTGACGGCATAGTGTCGTGGGTCGAGATCGGGTGCCGCCTATCCTCCGACGAGTCTCGCCCCTCCAAACTCACCGCGGCGTTCAGCTGGTTCTGGCGTACGCGGTGGCCGCGGTTGTGGATCGCACTTTTCCTTCGTGTTCTCTGGATCTGATGCGTGCGTCCGCCGCGCCTCCCAGGGGTGGGGTTGTAGGGCAGTACTCTGTCTGTCGACGCTACTGGTTCGCCAGAGCATAAGGCAACGTCCGACCATGAGGTTAAACTGGTCGTATCTTTTCGCCTACGCTGCGGGGTCGGAGCGTCCCCTCGTGTGTGTAGGTGGGGGATGCGGGATTGGTTCTACCCTGATCGAACCCGTCCGTTCGGTCTGCACCTATTGGGGGTGAGCTCAGCAAAAGGCCCTCGGGTGCAGGCCGGCGGGGAGGTGTAATGGTCGTAAGTGTTCATTAAATTTGGTTAGTGAGTTCTTTGGTTTAACGCATCTTTTAGTAGGCCATTGCATTGACACTGGGGCTCGCAGAGTACTCGCCATACAATGCGGGTCTGACGTCTATGGGCGTTGGGGGCTTGGGGCGCCACAAGTCACCCGGTTCCTGGAATCGGTCACTATCCGGCAGTGTTCCGCACGCTCCCTTGTCGTGGGTTCCGGGCTTAGCCTTCGGGTGACCAAATAGCGTGTCAAATCGTGAGCCTAGTCTGAGTTTCTGAGTTTCTTGTTTTCTTTTTTGTCCCGGTGCGACTTGGAGAGTACTGGTCTGAGTCTTCTTTTGTGTTTCTCTTTTCGAGTCTTGATAAAGCCCATGATAGTGAGGTGGCGAAGAGAGACGGGCAGTGAATTGATTTCCGGAAAATCAGGCTCTTTGGTTTCTCGGGTAATGCGCATAGGATCCGGGCGGCTATATGGTATCGGGTTGACGGTAAGACTCATCATTTCAAAGCCAATCAGGAAACGCAAGTCGAACATTTCCCTGAATGACTCCAAGAACCATGCCGGGCCCTTGCATGAAAGCGTGCGCCACCGAATGGCGTGAGTGCATAGCAAGGCGAGCGCGTCGGTCAACGTAAAGTACTGATTCTGGCAGAGTTGTTTGCCAAGCGGGGCGACGGAAATGGTGATATCGAGGGGATGGGGATACGCGAGAACAAGACACCGCGCGAGACACGACGTAGGCTTCAGGTGCCACGTTGACCCACAGGAACTTGGAGATCAGAAGAACCGATCTCCATCGCTTACAGACCCCTTTCGATGCTGAATCGCGTCTCGCAGAAGGATACCGGGTTACCCGTCGCGAGACGGAAGATTTCAGCCAGGTGTTCGTTCGGGACGACATTATCGTTATGGTCAAAGGGGTTGTGAATGAAAGGAATGGGTTAGAACGTGCTGAGAACGTGTTGCAATATCACTGATATTGATTGCCGATTGGAGTCTGGACAATGTTACTAGTTCACAAGATAAGCAATTCATGCTGAGCAAATACAAAACGTCTACAGGTCTCCTAAGTTCGTTGACGACGTGCCACAATATCTGGATCACCTCGGATAGCAAGGCGAAATATTTCGGCCAGTTCAGAATGTCGAGGATGCTCTGGCCTGGATGCGACTTGGCTGATAGAACGGTGGGCCGTGTGGCAAAGCGTTTGGTTGCGACAGTGATGGTACCGAACCAAGGATGTACTAATGCTCGGGCGGCCCGGCTCCTACCAAGCGCCTCACGCGTCTCTCCACCCGACGTGCCGACATCCTTGCTGCACTGATATATCTCTGCGACGACTGACCAATCGATAGGTATAGAATGCGTTCCATTCAAAAGTCGTTCAACCAAACTCTGACTGGTAGGACCGACCCAGGCCAAAGGGTCTATAACTTCTCAACCGTAATCGAGACCAAGAAGTTCATATGAACGAAACAGAATACACTGGAAAAAAGACTACAATGAGGAAAATAGATTCTTTGACTCTCGTTGATGCACAAGAAATTCGACATCGCTCCTTTTCACAGCTGTTGGTCACCACACCAGACCTCTATACCATTAGGACCATCACGCAAGACGAGCTCCATCGCATGGAACCAGACCTAGAATATCATTAGCGGAAAGCAGTGAACACTCTGATTGAATTATACAGTGATTCCAACTCCTTTCAAAGTAGAGGGCATCTCCTTCCCGTATTCCGCCCCACCTGGAAGGCTCAAGTCAACCGAAGATGCAACGGGCAACCCCTCCCGGAGACCTACCAGCGTGCGCGGCGTTCCACAAGACTCCCGCAGCGGCGACATTGCCTACTCTGCCCTGCAATACACCCGTCGCCCCGGTAACGACCGCCGCCGTTCCCGCCGCCCCGGCTGCTGCCATCTGGGCGGCATGTACAAACGTTTCACCGTCGTTGAAGGTGCCGCCGCTGCTTCGCACTTCGAGGCTCTGTGGGAAGGAAAGATGGAAAATCCCCCGCTTCAAAAGTCGCTCCCGGATGCAAATCAGAGGTGTGGCGCGATGGGTGTAGCATTCCAAGGATGAAAAAGCCGACGTTGACTGTCAAGGATGAATCGTTGCGGACTCTGATTGGAGGCATAGTGGGAGAATGGGTGAGCTGCCGTGGGCTGGCGGTAATTATACCTTGCATCGAGCTTCTATCCTCACTCATTCACCTTAATTGTTGGTCATCCTTCTTCAATTGGCGCGCGCTAAACATTTAAGTTGCAACACCGTCGAGGCGCCCTGGCTGTCGAGCAAAGTGTGGTTACAAGAGTTGCGTTAGCGAAGTGAGTCTCACTCTGCGGAGTTTTAGACATCCAAGAAGCGGGATAAGCTATTAGTGAGAACATAATGACAAGATAATAACGGCATAATTCAAAGATCAGCACACTCTCTAGAAATCAAGGAAACCGTCTTCTCCGATCTAGGCTTGAGGGTGTACTTGTACGGCTTCTGGTGGCTAGCACCGAAAAGAGTCAGCGCCTCCGTCACGAGACCGGCGGTAGCTCACCTAATAGTGCCATCGGTGTTCTCATGAACAGGCAGGACAGGGACACCATTCTCAATGATTGGACTGATGTTGAAGACGGCAAGCGACGCAGCGACCAACATGTACACGGAAGCTTCGGCGAGGTGGAGGCCAGGGCAGATGCGTCGACCAAACCCGAAGCATGCATGACGCGGATCGCGTTGAACCTCCTTGCCTGGGCTAGCAATGTGGCGCGTGGGGTCAAATTCCAAAGGGTTGGGGTAGACATCTGGATCGTGCAGAATTTGCCTAAAGCGTACGTCAGCGAGGGGAAGTCCAGTAGCGGTAATGCAATAACCATAGGTTGGCCACTATAATGGAACCCTTCGGGATGAAGTAGCCATTGATGACGCCGTCGTCGAGAGCCCGATGGGGGACACCCAATGGCGCCACATTATGCCAGCGAAGAAGTTCTGCAGCACATGATTAAGTGGTGGATATAGAGCGTCGATGAAGCGTACCGGTTACGAGTGCGTTCACATATGGTAGATGTTGACGGTCCCCGAAGGTTGGGAGACGTTCGCTACCGATAACGGAGTCGATTTCAGCCTGCGCGTTCTTCTGGACCTCTATGTCATGTCAGATAAGCCCATTCAAAGTCGCAGTAAACGACTTGCCGGGATGCAACAACATAGCGAGGAAGAACGCGTATTGCGCTGACACGGTTGTATCGGCACCAGCTGACAGGGCATCTGTCAATTCGCAGAGGCGGCTGCAGTCGAGGAAAACTCACCTCCATACATGGATGCAGCGACGTGCTTGATATCATCAATGTCGGCAGGTTGTAGTTTCTCTTCGTGTTCTAAGGAAGACGAGAGGTACGACACTGGAGCAGTACCGTCGGCCTGTAATATTCTCGTAACGAAGATCGTGATCGCTCAATGACCGGTCATACCATCATTTTGCGAGTGAAGGCAAATGGGACATCCACCATATCATCGAATGCCTTTTTCCATTCCTTGGCGAGGGTCTGGAAGCCTGCACCTGGCACCCAGGCCGGCACAAAACGCAAGGGGGGGAAAACATCTACGAGAAATTTGCCTGTATGATTTGGTAAACAGAAGTCAGCACAGAAATAATCAAAATGGTACCTGGAGTTGTGGCGATATTGAAGTTGTCGTTCGCGTGCTCAATCAGAGTTACGAAAGGGTCCTCTCCTTCTTGAACAGTGATGCCATAGGCCAACTTCATGATGATGGAACCCGAAGACCTGGATATCTTTTGTTAATTAATTAATTAATTGACGTGTCCGTTAGCACCCACTTTCGAAGCTGGTCAGACAATACCGATGGATTGGCGAGAGAGCGCCTCAAGAACTTCTTGATCTCCGTTTCCACCATGGGCAAAAACTGCTGGAGAATACTGGGGGTTCCCATGATGCGCGCAAAATGCTTCCGGAACTTGCGGAAACGGTTCCCATAGGGCATTATGACGATACTTTTGGAGTATCCAACCAGTTCGCCTCCCATTTCAAGTCGCGGTCGATCAGAGTAGATGGCGCTTTGCTTGTCCATTTCCTGCATGATGTCCGCCGAGTTGACTATGACAAGAGGCTGACCCATGAGAGATACCATGCACAAGCCGCCTAGAAGATCTCATCACTTTTAATTCCCGGTGAGCTAGTCTAAACCTACCATATTTGCGACCCCACTCTGCGTAGGTCAGCCAGTCTTTCCCTTCAGTGGGCATGTCAAGGACATTCTGAAAGGGCGCGTATGGGTATCATTCTGACATCGGGCATAGCGAAACATACACCAATCAAAGGCAGGCCTTTCGGGCCAGGTGGCAATGGAGCCCCGGTCCGGCGAATGATATGGCGCAGAACGAGAAAGCACCCTGCAGATGCAAGTGCAAGAACATAGATCGAGGAGGACATGTCGAGAGGAGCGAGCTACGATAGGCGCTCAATGTTCGGACAGTTACTTGTAGGCGGGGAAGACCCGCGGTATTATTGGACCCACCACGTAAATTTTCACTTGTCAATTGTGAGAAGAAGATCCTGTCGAATCATCGATAAATGGAGTCAATGATGCTTGAAATCAGAAGACGAACATCTCGGAGGGGTAAGTCGCGACCACGCGTGTAACTGCAGACCCACAAAATCATCACGAGAGGTGTTTACGCCGATAAGGATATTGGAGCCACCTTTCGGCGTCAATTTGAGCACATTGTGAGCGCACTATTCGCCCCATGTTCGCCACCAACGCCGACATGAGCGTTGTAGTTGAGTTAATTGAAGGGCCAAGTTGCCGCAGATCACCGGTCGGTCGCCGGCCAGAATAGCGGCCATGTGTCGTTCGTCGACTTCCATCTCCCTTCGAGTTCTTGTCCCTTTAGCTCCCACGACAGGGTCTAAGTGTAGACCGCCTCCCACGCTATCGAAGCTATATCGGTCTTTGCCACTTAGTTGCACCTAAGCGCCAACGACACAATGCTGGCAGAGCAGAGATCATCAATCTTGTTTCCAAGCCTGCCATGTCCCATCCTGGGCGTTCTTGATAGGGCCGTGATACTTCTTCGACTTATGTATAGTATTCTTGCTTACGGTGCTGTCATTCAATTGTGGTCTTCGGGCGAAAGGCGAAATGCAATAAATGGGGGTAATGCATCGACTCCTTCTTTCAGGCTTTCCAAAGACTGTCATTAAAGCCTGGTGCCGACCAGGACCTTCGCTCTTTACCTTGTCCGCTCCGTCGACCACAAAATGCCTGCTACTATACAGAGTCCGGGCGACCAGAGCCCCCTGGACAATACGTGCGTCGTTCCAGTATATTACTCCTTATTTATAACCTCACGACGTGTAGGATGGGGGCCATGCTCGTTGGGGTTATCCTGAGCGCGGTTCTGTATGGCGTGTCCATCGTGCAGACACTCTATTATTTTACCCGTACTCATTCCTCGACTCCGGCTGCTACTTGAAGCTAACTACCACTGTTGCAGGATATCCTAAGGATCCCTGGTATCTTAAGTTATTGGTTCGTTCATCATTCAGACGATCCATAAGACTTTATACGACTTAACATTTGCAGGTCGCGACAACAATCTTTTTCGACACACTTCATCAAGCATTTATCACCCACACTAGTGCGTGTCCCGGCCTCGGAAAGGATTGTACCTCACCTCACTCTTCATTCAAGTGTACCATTATCTAATTGTCAAGTACTAGTAAGCCGCCACCCATATCCGCGCGGTTTTACTCTAACACGGCACTTTTCAGCGAGCGCACTGCTCTGACAGAGATAATATGGTGGGGATTGTGGTCCTACTTGATTTTCAGTCAGAATTTCTAACCTGCACTCGGCAGGAGCGTCATTCTCGAGTCCATTCCAACAGTAAGAATCTTCCCTGTGCGCCCGCGAACTCGCTTTCTGACGCCTTTCAGGGTGTCACCGGTTCTCTCGTACAATGGCGCGTTTTCGTTTCCTTTCTCCTTCGTCTGTATTGACCAATGTGTAACAGCTTTTATACTGTACGACTATTCCGCCGTACGCGTTGTATGTCTCGTCCGCCCCACACCTACTGACGAGCATTTCGCAGTGAGCAAGAAAAACTATTTTCTCACAGGCACGATCCTGCTCTTGATCCTGGCAAACTCAGGTTAGTCGTTTTCCGATTCCCCGCTCTTCTTCTTTGACCGATTTCCTCAACTGTAGGCTCCGGAACGGGTAATCTCCTTGTCTATTCGCTGAAAAACGCACATGACTGATGTCTCCGAAGCATGGGTGGTACTTTCCATGACAAAGTCCACGTACAGAGGACTTCTGGAAATCAGCGTATGTGATTAATTGAACAACGGGACGATTTCACCGGACTAAAGTTGTAACAGGCGTTAACTATGACTATCAACGCGCTCTCAGCGGCGACTGATATACTGATCGCCATCAGTTTGTGCTTGATGCTTCACAAGTCGAGAACGGGATTCAAAAGGTAGCCTTTTAGTCTTCAATTGCACCGCACAATTGCAAAACTGACGCGCCTTCTCAGTTCTGACACCATGATCACGAGGCTGGTACGTATAGCTCCTCGTAAGAGTTCGTGTTTTTCTGATGATCTTCGCATCAGACACTCTTTTTCATGAACACCGGATTGTAAGTTACTCTGCATCTCCGAGTCTGGGTTTACTACATCTTCATTAACTCCGATGCTATCAGATTAACCAGGTCAGTTATTTGTCCATATGGAGTCAAGCCCCCATCCTCACCTCACCTATTCAATCAGTCTTTGCGCTGTCGGAGCCCTTGTCTCGGTAAGCAAAGCGAATTCCCATAACAAAAGTAGCTTTTTTCATCACTAACGTTAACGCCAAACAGCTTGCCGTCTCTCCGGATTCCCTCATCTACGCCCTGTGGTATTTCTGCATAGGCCGGCGTAAGCACTAACGTTGTCCTATTCACTTCCGCACACTCTCAAACCCCGATTGCACCCCCTAGTATACGCCAACTCCCTCCTGGCGGCGCTCAACGCGCGCAACATCATACGCGGCCGAACAGAAGACGTCGACCTCGTCGAGTTCCCGACTGCCATCGTCTCTCCCTTGCCGACAAGCCATGGCAGCTCGAACGGTCGGACACCGAATATCTCAATCAGGATTAACACCACAAAGGAATACGATGCTGACATGCCGCTCGATGACCGCAAGGACACGGGATCCATGGTCCGTTCTTTCCGCTTTGCTTGTGTCATACTCTCAAAGCTGTCGTTGGCTATATAGATGAAGGCTTCGCCAGCTTCTGATACCACTTACGTCGGCGAAGAGAATTGCTGAGTTCTTCTTTCTTCAAGGCGACATAGCAGCGAGGCTTTGGTTATACCCACGCTGTCAGTGTCTGAATTGTGTCGTGGACTTGCGTATTCACTAGATACTGGGCCCCTCTGTTCCGACGTAGTCGCATCCTGAATTATCATTAAGTATCATTGTTGGAAAAGGACATATGCTGAAGCCATAGTAATCATGATTGTACATCGAAAAAAGGAATATCGCGACGTGTTCATCGGTATCACCTAGACGATTGAAGAACTCTCAGAAGAGGTAGTCGACGCAATGACCTTCTGCGGCGACGGGAGAACGACCTTGAACACAGATTTCCTAACAATCTTCCAGATGTCGCACCACAGAATGAATGCAAGAGTCATGGCAACAATAACGCCCCACTCCCACCCAATGGCATGCTGGTAAAACACCACTTCGTTCAGGACAGGAACGTAGATCGCTTTTTGAAAGGACACGTCAATAACAAATTGAAAAACCTTATAGATAACTGCGGGCTTACGAAGGACAGAACTCGCGCAGGCGAGGATGACAGACCAAAAGAGGACCTTGTTTTCGTAGAGCGTCTTGTAGAAAGGAATCCCAGGCTCAAGGCGGAATACGGAGCGATCGACTGAAAGAAAAGGGAGATCAATCGATCAGATGCGACATGGAGAAGCAGGCTATTCACTCACAAGATTTGAGTACCCAGGCATACAACATGAACTCGACGATGAGGGTGGCGAAAACGGTGCTTCTGGCGCGCGCGACAAGGGTGCACTGCTCCGAGAACCCGCGATTGCATCGAGTGGCGAGATCTCCAGGTTCGACACCGGCGTACATGACGATCACGAACTAGAGAACTATGAATAAAGTATTTGTGGAGGAGTCATTTCGTGGCCTACACTGATTAGACACGTTATCCCAATGACAATTCCATACGCGAACGTATCGAGAATCAACGCCCACGTGAAGACGCCGTCCTTGACAGAATGAGGCGGTTTCTTCATGAGATCAAGAGGTGCCTTTTCCGTGCCGAGTCCTAGAGATGGTGGTGTCCCCGTAATCTTCACGGATGTTTCAGTCAATTCCAACAGTGTCACTACGAAGACGTCCAACTAACCATATTGACCCACAAGATAGCAAGCGGGCTAAGCGGGAAAACGCTGGAGCCATCCTTATCTTTGAATCCAAGACCAGCGACGAGAAGAACGACGAGCGCGACGTTGGTGCTGAGCAGGTGAAGACTGAACCTGCAAAAGCCATTATGCAACCTCGTCCCCCCGACACGCGAGGACAGACATACCTCTGAATATTCAAAAACAACCTCCTCCCTTCGGCCACCGCGGAACGGATAGAATCAAAATTACTACGAGGCGATCCAAATCAGTCAACAACAACAACCCCTTCAAAGACGGACTTACTCGTCAGTAAGCACAAGATCCGATGCATCCTTCGCCACGTCTGACCCCGCCAGGCCCATAGCGATCCCAATGGGGGCAAGCTTCAACGCAGGCGAGTCATTCACCCCATCGCCGGTCATCGCCATATGCCTCCCGCGCCGCTTCCCGGCCTTGATCATGCGCACTTTGGTTTCCGGGGCGCAGCGCGCGATGACGAGCGGCAGCTCGGGGAGTGCGTCGATCTCGGCATCCGTCATGCGATCGAATTGTGTAGCCTATCATCGATTTAATTGACATCGGATGTGTAAGTTGGCAAGCCTGACCGTCATTACAACACTCGCCGGCGCATCCCTAGTGATGATCTCAACGCTCTCTGCGATGGCTTTGGCCGTTGTCAAATGATCCCCGGTCAACCTGGTGTTTCGTAAGTACACGAAAGTGATGGACACTACATCGGACTTGCATGTGAACAACGATACCAGCTTCTTTGCACGCTCGAACGGCGGACAATGTCTCTGGGCGGGGAGGGTCGAATATTCCTAGTTTGTCCAAATCATTCTTAACACTTGAGAGGGAAGTGAAGGGAAGACATACCGGCAAGACCAAGGAAAGTAAAGTCGCGCTCGGCAGCTTCACGCGCTATTCCTGCGACCTCGGTTGGGGCGAAGATGCGCTGAGCGAGGCCGATAACGCGGAGACCTTGGCTAGCGAGCTCTTCCGCTTTAGCTAGGAGCGCCTGGCGTACTTCATCAGTCAAAGGAGCTATAACACTGGGCGCGGTGGCTGGAGAAGGAACGTAAGATGTAGATCCCTCCAACAGACGCTCTACCTGCGAAAAAGATAGCGTATTGGTAAAACAATTTGCGTGAGGTAGCAGATAAACTCACAGCTCCTTTGGTAAGGCAAATAGAGGAACCCGGGTTATCATGGTCCAGATAAATAGTAGACATCTTCTTAGTCTCGCTGGAGAACGGGAACTCGACCTGAAGTTGGAAGCGAAAACCACCATTTTTATCTTCTTCGTTGACAGTGGACCCGCCTTTCTCATCATACACAGTCTCCTCAATAACAGTAGCGGCCTCGTCTTCGTCAGGAGTAAGCGTGGGTCGGCCCATGCCTAACTTGGTAGCGAAAACTTGTAATGCAACCTCCGTAGGATCGCCCGTGGACACCCAGACCCCGGCATCGTTCTGCTGGATTGTCGCGACATTACAGAGCGACGCGACGCGGAGAGTCTGGGCGAGACCTTCGTCAAGGTCGTTCGGATTAATGACCGGTCCTCCATCACCGCCTTTGTGGACCGTGCCAACTGGCTCCAGCGCATTCGATGCAGTCTGAGTGCTCAACTCGTACCCTTCACCAGGCGCACCGGCGATCCACATCTTGCGGACAGACATTTTCCCTGGGCTTTGATTAACGTTTAAGTTGAAAGGCCAGATATGTATAGACCTACCTAGAGTGAGAGTACCGGTTTTGTCACTACAGATATCGGTGACGCCTCCGAGGTTCTCTAGCGCGTCCAGCTTGCGAACAATGACGTTCTGTTTTGCCATGCGGCGCGTGCCCAACGACATTGTGAGAGTGAGCACGACGATGAGAGATTCTGGTACGATTCCAACAGCAACAGCAATAGCCTAGTCATGAAAATAAATACATAAGCTTGACACGAAGAACGAAAACATACATAGATAGTGACTTCCTCGTGATCTGGAACTTGGCGACGGCGAACACGACCATCGCGAGGATAAAAGCACAAAGAAGAGAACATAAGCCAACTTGGTCAGCTTTCGCTGAAGAGGTGTACCAGTCCGAACACCGCTGTAGTTGAGAATCGTGTCCTTCACGCGGCCGAAGAACGACATTCCACTCTTGTCATCTTTGTTATTCTTGCTGTTCATGGCGTCAGCGATGCGGCCGATCTGCGCAGACATCCCAGTAGCGACGACGATTCCAGAACCACGACCTTGAGTCACGATTGTAGACGAATAGCATAAATTGATACGGTCCCCAAGAGGGATATCGGTTTCTTTAAAAGTTTCAGTTGACTTTGCCACTGCGAAGATGTGAGTAGAGATAACGAGGTTTGGAAGGGATCTTTACCTGGAACAGATTCGCCAGTAAGCAACTGCTCTGATACTTCCAAATTGGAGATGACGAAGAGGCGCAGCTTCGGGAATAGTCAGGATGAAATTCGATCATGTGAGCGAGAGTACTTACATCGGCGGGAATAACATCGCCTGCCTTGATTTGAACGACATCACCTGGTACAACGTGTTTGGATGGTACAATGACTGGCTGTCCGTCACGAATCACGACAGCGGTGGGAGAAGATAGTTGGCGGAGGGAATCCATTGTACGTTCAGCCTTGTATTCTTGTACAAATCCGATGCTATTGAGAAGA
The DNA here is from genome assembly GCA_015501055.1 of Mucidula mucida. Taxonomy (NCBI): domain Eukaryota; kingdom Fungi; phylum Basidiomycota; class Agaricomycetes; order Agaricales; family Physalacriaceae; genus Mucidula; species Mucidula mucida. The sequence continues at coordinate 53,336 of JADNYV010000221.1, forward strand.
TAAGCCGTATATCACTCAACGAGATGAAAACGTACACAGTATTGACAGTAATTACACCAGCGATAACACCACCTTCTACCCAATCCTGGACACCGAAACTGAGTCCTAGCGCCGCTAATAGTACGAGCGTAAGCGCGTTGGCTGTGATAGAGCTTAGTGCTAACAACTTTACGATCACACGAACAATCTTACCGAGCTGGCTGACTAGAAGACGAAGGAGCGATATTCCTTCATCGCCCCCGATCGAGTTCTCTCCGTACTCAGTGAGACGGGCCGCAGCAGCGTCTTTCGTGAGGCCTTCAGTAGCAGAAGTGCTGAGCACGTCGAGTAAACGGGGGATGGACAATGTGTGTGCGCTTGTAGCGACATCCACGTCCGAGATATCAGTGCGTGACGACGAGGTTCGGGTTATTTCCCGCGATTGGGCGGGTTGAAAATGCGGTATAGGGGGCTCGTCTGTGCCATCTGCAGCGGGCTGGTCACATTTCTGGTCCACATTTGCTGTGGCATGACTGGTGCTCGTTGAAGTTTTTTCCATCAAGAGGGGGACGAAAAGACGGAAAGCGGTGTGGGGTCGATGCCCGGCCGTTATAAAGCACCAAGAGGCTGGAGTGCTAAGAGATTTTTTTGGTATCAATTAACAAACGGTCATAAGATTGAATATACGAAAGCGCAGGTGGGACGGTCCGCCGCGAGAAACACGAACAGAGACCACCGTGGCGCATCAAATACCACGCTGAGCGACTTCGTGGACATCGTAGGGAACGACAAGAGCTCGAAGGACCAACAAACGTCCTCAAGGGAGGTCGCCAAGCCCGTGCCAAGGACGTCGACTCGCCACGAGCTGCTCACGTTATCGCGGGCCGACCGAAGGCCGAAGTCATGCCTGGATCGGCCATCCCGGCATTATGTCACTATCTTATCAGCTGCCACCCAACGAGTCGCGACTTCGTCTTCAGCTACCGAGTATTTCAGTCTGAGCTACTTGAGAAAAACGGTAAGGCTCTCTGCTACAACGAGACGATACACAGCACTGGGAATTTATGACGCTCGATCCCAACAGTACGTGTGTCGAACCGGAGTTCATTGCCAAAAAGGATCCCGTCCTATGCGCGCATGCGCATCTTTGCCCGTTTACGTATGGTACGCTATTCAAGCGCTAATCTATAGCGGTGTTCGTCGCTATATAATGGAAATAAAAAGGGAATCTCCAACGATTTTCTTGCTCGCGAGGTCGAGTCGCGTTCTACGACCAGCGGGTCTTACAGGCTCATCAAAAGTTGTGACAGTGATGTAGCATTGATATGGATCTTTCAACATGAGACCAGTACACCAGTCTCTCTTTCTTTTTCTTTTTCTCTCCCTCCTTTATGGTCCTTTTTTCCTCTAGCATTCATCTCAACACCGCTATCGAGCCCAGCTTATCAGCGCCATGCGGATGAACCTTCGGCAATGTCGCGCGGGAGCACTCATAATAGCCTAACGCCACATCGGCTTCTCTTCGAACCTTCTACGCCACACTCAACAAATGTGAAACGTAACCTGGGTATAAAGTCGATGTTGATATATATAGAGGAAAAACAGCTGCTCGACGCCGCTGACGACGCGTGGTTGACAAAGTCTATCTAGGCAATACGCATAGTCCAGTCGGTATAGTAAGTAGTCGGGTATAAGCATAGGGCAAAATGTAACTACTAGTCCTGAGTACACCTACAGCGCACGTAGAACAACGCGTCTACGAGAAGCTTCTCAAATCCTTCTACCCCGCTAAATCACCCAGATTGCTAGACATTGTCCTCGAGTAAGAAATCAAGATCAAGAAAGACAGACAATGCATGCTTACCATTATCGGAATATAATCCTGCGTATCGTTCAAAACATCAACGTCTCCAGGAATGTATTCATGACGCGGCTCATACACGCATTCATCCATCCACTGGACATCCAGACCTGCAGATCTAAACTTCCACAGCGTCAAAGCGAGAGACGAGCCAGCCAAAGAATCATCTCTGGGCGCGTCACAGTCGTCCAGATACCTAGGCCTTCGGAGACGGAGTTTCTGCAACCGAGCGCAAGATGAACTCCCTTTCCCCTCTTCCCAACGCGACTCAACCATCCCCTCCAAGGCAGGGCCTTCAAAAGTGTAGTTCTGATTCGTTCCGATAACCTCCAACTCGGTCATCCTTGGAAGCAACACACTGGACTGGTGCACGGCAGCATTAAGCGTCCCAAACACGAATGCCATGTCTCGCGTACGATTCCTCCAACAAAATTCCAGCTGTAAACCCTGCACAGTAGAGCCAAGCTTCTCAAACAGCCGTTGAAGAAAGGCGTTGGGGGTAGCAGGATCCACGACGACGTTGAGCCTGCTGATGCAAGCGCCAGAGCGCTCAAACATTGAGTAAAGAGAGTCTGCTACGTCGGGATTGACACCTTCAATAACTGGGCAAGCGTCCGTCAAACGGTGCAGATGTAGTTCCGTCATCGAAAGAGACAGCTCTTTGACCCCAGGAAACCGCAGCTTGTCCGCCATGGACGACATCGAAACTGCCGCACAGTTGGACAGCTTCAGATGACGAAGGGCCTCGAGCGTAACGAACCGCTCGGGAATTGCAGCGCCAAGTGGCTGAAGATATGTGAGATGTAGGTTTTCTAAAGCGACCATACGAGGAAGAATTTTGAAGAAATGATCATGGTCATCAAAGCCGCCGGTGAAGGACGTGATATTGGACCAGGCGACAGCGAAATGGCGGAAGGGGAAGTTGAGACTGAGATGGCGGACAGACGGGGATACGCCAACCTTGTCGGCAACGAGTGGCGAGGTGTGAGTAGGAATAGTTTCGCCGGGTTCTACGAACAACGATAGCGTCTCCAACCGAGGGAGATAATCTGGATCCAGAAGCCCGTTAAAGTTGATCTCTTCCTGGACGAAAAACCAGATAGGGGCGCGGCAGGAAATCGAGCGCAGGCGGATGGTGTGCGAGCGTAGGAGCTCAAGCGCTTCGGCAATGATGTCCCATGATGTCGCATAACGGCTCCCCGTCGTATTGGCGATGCGGATAGTGATATCCAGAGGATGGCCGTGGGCGACCCTCAGAGACTGGGCGATATACGGGAGGTCCAAACGACATGGTTGTCGGGGATCAGGCCCACCGTACACCCGCTGTGAGGGGTCGTCGACTTCCAGCGTGATTTTTGACCACAGGAACTTGGCATTCACCATGACCCGACTCCAGCTCCTGCAAACGAGTTGAAGCACAGTGCGCGTCTCGCCACGATGGGTAGGGTCACCAATGGCAAGGCGAAATATTTCGGCCAGGTGCTCATTTGGAATATTGTGGATGCGAGACATGGTGATGGTATCGCAATACGATGAGTCCTGTTTGCTCGTGTATTTCAGTTACAAGAATTTGTCCATTCTCTCGTCTCCATGTGGCCCAGCTTGTCGGAACCTCGAAGACGTTACCCTACGGCATGCTCCTGTTAGAGATTGTATGATACTAAAATAGTGCCGCCACACTATCTTGCCTTATCCCTCAGGCGTACCCAGGTAACTCAAGGCAAGACTTCCTTGGCTTGTCTGTCCAAAATCAGATGATGAACTCGTTCAAAAACAAAAACATAAATATCACATATAAAAAGCGGTTATACAACTAAATTTCGAGCCCTTGGATATAGCATTCCCTCAAGGATTGCTATTCATCTAGCACAATCAATCCATGAGTAAGGAAAGGTTATCGAAAGGTCACATTGCTACTTACGGATCCATCGGAAGATACTGCTGCGTATCCTCCAAAACGTCGACGTCGGCAGGGATAGATTCGTAATACGGCTCATCCATGAACTCGTCGAGCCACTGCACGTCGAGACCCTCAGATCTCAACTTCCGCAGCGTGACCGCAAGAGACTACTTGGCCAGAAAGTCGGACGGATGCTCGTAGTTCATGTTGGGCTCAGGTTGGAATCGAGCTCTACGAAGACGCAGCGTTCGCAACCTTGTCGAAGCATCATTGCTATCAGACCAACGCGATACCACCAACGTCTCCAACGCAGGCCCCTTGAATAGTTGTTCCTGCCCGAGAATCTGGTTTAAGCCAACGAGCTGCAGCTCAACCAATCTTGGAAACGATGGCTTGGCGTTGGTCGTACTGTGAGTAGATCGAGGAACGCTGTGAGCTCCTGTTGCCTATACCCAAACGAGAATTTGACCCGCAGAGTATGCACAGTAGCGTCAAGCTTCGCACAAAGCTGGGCAACAAAGGCGGATGGGATGAACGGCTCTAGATCGATATCCAAAATGCCAATAACAGCTCCGGAGCGCTCAAGCATGCGGCAGAGCGGCTCAGCCATGTCTGCGCTGACAGTTTTATCCAAGCAAACTTCCGCCATGTGGTGCAGATGGGCCTCCGTCATCAAGAGCGAGATATGTTTGACCTCCGGGAATCGAAGGTTAACTACCGTGGACGACAGCGTATACACCGCACACTGAGACAACTTCAGGTGGCGAAGGGCGTTAAGCGTAATGCTTCGTGAAGGAGCTGCCGCTTGAAGGAGCGGAAGATGTGTGAGATGAAGGGTGTGTAGAGCAACCATACGAGGAAGGACGTCAAAGAATTCGATACTGGAGTCAAAGCCGCCAACGAATGACATTAAGTTAGACCAAGGAACATCGAAACGAGGGAAGGGAAAGTTCAGGTTGAGATGGCGTAAAGACGCAGGTAATGCAATTGCTGCATGGGCGAGATGAGGAAGGGTATCGCCGACCCGGGCATTCAGGGATAACGACAACTTCTCTAACCGAGGGAGATAATCGCCGTCGAAGAAGTTGCCAATGATTCGTCCTTGATCGTAAAACCACGAAGGAGCACTACAGGAAAGCGAACGCCAGCGGATGCAGTGCGAGTGCAACAATCCAAGCGCATCCCGTATGGAATAAATTGTTTCCCACTCGTAATCTTCCGTGACACGAACGCCGGGAAATAGCAATGTCAAGAGGCTAGCCGTAGGCAATCATAAGGCATTAGATTATGTAGGACATGTCCGGCCCACTGAATTCGGAGGGGGGAGAGTCGTTCCATGGAGGCATTTCGTCCGCTTTGTCCTTGACTTCTAGGACGATTTTGGACCACAAGAACTTGAAATCCAACAACACCCTTCTCCACCTCCTACAAACGAGTTGGATGGCAGTCTGCGTGGGGCAACGAGAGCTACGGTTACCCAATGCAAGGCGGAATATTTCCACCAAGAGTTCGTTGGGAATATTGCCGATTGTTGGCGCCATGGTGGTGGTCAAGATCAACCTGATTTAAGCGGCGTTATCGACCTGGACCTCTTGTCAAATTTTAAGGCTTACTTTCGTCTCCGTCCCGTATAACTGACGAGGAGAATAAATATGAGCGAAGAGATGAGGGTACGAGTCAAGCTTGGCGATCACCGGCCCGGTGGCTTGCTTCTCCCCATCACCCG
>JADNYV010000222.1:0-58339 GCA_015501055.1 Mucidula mucida
CGCTCGTGTCATCGTAAGAGTCCGCATTATGGGCGAGAGCAGGATTTCCCAGAGTATGAGGCCGCCATGACGAATGGTATATGACATTGAACAGAGGCTGCGTACTCATAGTGGGGCGAGATGGAAGATCTAATCAACGTGAGTGCATCTGATCAACACGCTTTATGTAAAGCTTTAGAACAACAGCGTCCAACAAGGAGGGATGTAAGCCCTTTCGCCGGGAGACGACAACAATCTAAATGGTCATTTTTCAAGCATCGTACCAGAATTTCTAGCTGCTTTTTTGACGCGATTGCCAAGGACTTTTTAACACCGCAGCACGTGATCGCAGTGGTCTTTATTCAGCTTCCACGACTCGTCACTCACTATCGCACAGTATTACAGAAGACGCACAAATGAGACGTATGGATACGTGCTTAAGCCAGCCGTTCCTTGACCGTGGCACGCAGAGGTTCATGTTGAAATATCGGAACAGCATGAACACGGAAGTCCATGTCTTCAGCCCTACATGCAGTCAGCAACGCAAAGTCAATAGCATCGACTAACTTGATGTCATGTATCTCCATCTTGAATTTCCTGATAACAATGTACGAGACGACAAGGAATACTTAGCTCGAACCACGGGTATCGAATCTAGAGGAAGTAAGTACCTGATTGAAGGAGTCGCCAGGTAAAGTCCTGTTGAGAGGCTGGAAAATTTAGAACATGATAGTTACAAATTGAAGGTGGTTGGGCATATGTAGGTGGCTCGAATTAGAAAGGATGAATTCCGAAACCACTAAGCCAGTTTAGTTGGGGATAAAATGAAGGCCTCCATTGCACATTCCGCATAGATTTGGATTCATCAGATGGAGGCACGGGGAAAAGCACAAAGTTCCCGTCACATGTCTTTGGGAGCAGCGAGCCGGCGACCGGCCCTTGCTTCCGACCACCATGGTCCTAACCATTTGGCGCTGTGCGCCCTGCTTTGCCGCTATTCAACCGCTTTGCCACTCATTGCTTTCTATTCTCTTCCAGCACAGACTAGTACACCTTCCCTCAAAATCATATCTACTTCGGTTTCGAAGGCAGCGCTGGCCGCGCCCACGACAGCGCCGCTCGTTGTAACAAGGACTATCACAACGCCCATCATCGAAATTACCAATATTGAAGACACAACAACGACGACTGCGATAGTGACTAGCTTCATTACCGTCTACCTCTCTACTGCTACTACAGTCTCTCTCTCTCCTCCTACTGCAGTCTCTATCTCTATTCCTACTTCAGATACGCCTTCGTCGACCATGGACCCTGCTTCAGAAAAGGCTTGGGCAGCGCCCACTCAAATGACTGATTTATCGCCATTCAATATATCCTCCATAGGCGGAAGCAAAAACCTCCATGTCGTCAACGGGATTCCCGCCGCCGCGAGTGCGACCTCATTCGCTGTTGACGTAGCTCCTAGTGGCATCGTCATCGACGAACGAACTTGGAATAATGACACCTCTGTCCTCCAACTCCTCTACCCTGTCAACTCCATCAACCCAGGAAATAAGGAACGACCGCAAGGCGGAGCCCAGTTTTACGCTACACCAATGGAAATCTCGCAGGCGAGTAATATCACCATGACGTTTAGTGTGTTCTTCCCCGTGGATTTCAATTTTATGCGTGGGGGAAAGCTTCCTGGAATGTACGGCGGGCACAGAGGATGTTCAGGAGGCAACGAGGCTCTAGACTGCTTTAGCACGCGTATGATGTGGAGAAAGGATGGTCTAGGCGAACTTTACCTGGTAAGCTCTATTCGCAAGTCTGCGCGTTGATCTAATTTTGGGTTTTAGTACGCGCCCAAAGATGCTCAAACTAAGGCTCTCTGCGACGATCCACAATCAGTCTGTGACGCCGCTTATGGGTTATCGATCGGTCGTGGATCATTCAAGTACACCAGAGGCACTTGGACGACTCTGTCCCAAACGGTTGCCCTCAACACGCCTGGGAAGCAAGATGGCAGCTTCACTCTCGACGTGAACGGAGTACGGGTAGTTCACCGCAACGATGTCTACTATCGCAACCGTATGGCTCCCGAACCAGCGACAACGCCGAACCACAGCACAAGTCTACTTGGCAGTATTCTCGATGGAATTCTTAGGCGGCTTAATGAAGCTCAGTGGGAAGTTGCCCTCGGTTCTCAGACGCATCCAACATCATTCGAAGTCGAGTCAGAGCCGGTGAAGGAGGTCGGTTTCATCGGGATCTTTTTCAGGTATTACTCTTGATATTCAAAGTCCATCGCTGACTTCTGATCAAGTACGTTCTTTGGCGGTCATGAAGACAAATGGGCCTCCCCGAAAGATCAATACGCATGGTTTAAGGATTTTGGTTTGTTGTTAAATAGTTAATCAAAATGTTATCTCGCTGTCGTTACGACGCGAACTGAACGCTGCTGAGATTGAACACTAAGCGATATACTACAGATGATGGTGGGTTTGAACATTCCTAACTTCTCATCCTAAGGCGTTGAAGTTGGGACTACAAGATCGAGATTCGGAAAAATAGGTGAGCGCGATGAAGTTGACAAGGCATTCCTCACGCCACAGTAACACTCTAGCACCGAACGTGGAGACTTCGGACACGAAGTATCTAACTCACCCTATCACGTACCCGCAGTAATACTGACTAGTAGTTAGCACAGACTGCCAAATGCAGCCTTCAACGTCGCGAAGCTCTCAGCACTGCAGATATGTCTATAGCCTTTTTTCGGCGTTTTCGAGATGAGATATTCATAAGTAGCGACGAATTGAAGATTGACATATAGAGTGTACACTAAAGCGCACGTCTATTCGCCCCTTCAACAACTGTGATAGTCTTTGTCATCGAATAAGCGTTATCCTTCTCCGCTTCAACTTGTGGCTTATGCCAAGTTGCTAACTTATTTATATCTCGGGAAATCTTGAACGGTGAATCTTGCTCCAGGCTTCTCAGACCGTCATTCATCGCTCTCGCCGACACGAAGATCTTCAGCAGAGTGACAGTCTTTCGAGTGAATTGCAGTGGACGTGTGGCACCATATCCATATCCAAGGAACAAAGTCTTCCCTGGTTCGAGGGCATCCCCAGATTCGTATGAGTTGCCGTTGTCTGATTGAGGCTCGTAGAATAGACCTATAGCGATAGCAATGTAAGTACAACGGCCGACGAAGTCGAGACAACTCACTAATTTTGAACTCATGAGGACAAAAAGAGAATATATAAACAAAAAGCGGTACCCGCGTGATATTTTTGACTGTCAGCCCATAGAATTGGGTTTCATCCACATGGACCGTAGCGTCATTAATCTCGCTTTCAAGCATCTCCTTGCTCGCGGGTTCTATCTTACCACTGCTTGTCATTTGAAGACGCTTGAATGAGAGTCGAACAGGGTCCTCTCCATCCTGGATTGACCATGTCAGTCTCAGGTACTGAAGGAACCACGCGTACGAGTCCAGGACGCCGCGCACAGATGAGATATTTTTACGAGACTCGTGATGGGAGAGCAGGGCGGGCAAGCCCGTGTCCGGTGCAACGATGACTGTCTTGGAACCACGCTCAAAAAAGACGGTCTCGTCATTCAACTTGAGCAGGAAGTCAGCAGCTTCCGGCTGGTAGACCTGAACAAGTGGAATAAATGGCCTTTTCTCGTCCTTGTAGTTTTTGAGTACGTCCGCTAAGTAGCGTTCGTCCCAGCAGTACAAACACAGAGCCGTCGACGCCGTTTTGAAGAGACGAGCATAATAAATCTCATGAATCGGCGGGCCAGGGGATTGGCCGTTCGCGGGGGGCAACGGGGAGAGAGTGGATCGGTAGGGCTGAACGCTGTGTACAATTGCTGTAAGTGCGGATTCCGAGGATTTGACATCCGGTAAATCGGTGTCAAAGATCTTGTACTCAGAATCTACAGTGACGCCTAGCAAAGAACCAGCCATGAGAGTGAACTGCTTGCGCACGCGGTCGTATTTGCAGAGAATGAGAGCTGGATCAGCCTCGGGACTCGTAGAATCAAAAAGGCGGCGTCGTATGAACGTTCCGTCACAAAGAGGGGTCTGACTGCGCCGCAAATCAGAGTCCATCGAGGAGTGTGAGAATAAAGCAACTTACGCGGTTTCTGGAGTATTGCCCAGTGCAAGGCGATGCATCAGGGACCTATAGGTAAGAGTCCCAAAAGGATGCGCACGAAGCACTTTCAAGAGAGCTGTCGTGAAAAGTCCATGTCCGGAGGATTCATGGGCTTTCTGGTTACTACTGCAGGCAGCGACCTGGACATGCGAGTCTCTGGCGGCTAATGCACCCAAGAGTCTTTCGCCATTTTGAAGTTCGCCTGCCTCCGAGTCGGAGCGGGAGAGCGACCATAGCGAGCTGAGTGGTGGGGGATCATCAATGCTACGTTGGATCAAGTCTGAGCTTTGTGGGCCATCAGCGTCCCTATTCATTCCAGCTGCGTGGCAGCAATCCAAGAACATGGTCTACGATTACATGTCACATACGTCCCTTTTTCTTAAAGCTTGAGCACTTACAATATTGTTGCCTTTCTCTGCAGCTATTTCGTCGAGGAGCAAACGGATCATGTGATCAGGTATCCCCTCAATAACCTTGCCGGGGGTCGACTGGATGTCGACAGAACAAAGTTGTTCGACTTGTCCTCCGACAGTGGCCCACTCCGGCCAGTCAGGAGGAGCGGGCGAAGACGCGCCATGCCCAGCGAAGAAAATAATGATGGCCGACTTGTCCTTTTCGATGTTTGTGTTTCTCGCCAAGTATTTCAGCTCACTGATAATAGCAACCCTCGTCGCATGGTCGTCGAATAACTTCGTAATGTTGGTGGAGGGGACGCCGTTGGCTTTGAGGTGCTCTTCAAACTGTTTGGCATCGTTGACAGCGCCTAGCAATTTGGGGCGCTCCCAATAATTGTTGATACCAATTATCAATGCGTATATGTCCCTGGACAATGTTGACGTTAGCATCGTTCACACCGGTAGCTGAAGAGCTCACTTTGAGGCGATCATGGGCAAACTGGCGGACTGATAGTCAAGGACAGGTCGATTTTAAGCAGTCGTCAAGCGCCAGAATAAGCGCTTGTACGGTATTCAAAACACACGAGGACACGATTACGGGAGGGAGTACATACGGAGGTCTCAGATCGCAAGTCCTTGCGACTACGATGCAACGTTATCGCCCATTCCACATTGTACAGACTCCATGATAGGCGGGACCGACATATCGGAGAAACCAAGCGCCCAATTTGGTGGTTCAAGTAATTCCTTGCTACGTTCAGCAGAAGCTGAATCTTTAACGAATACTAGATGAATCAACAGAAACCATGATCACCAAAGTCCGAGTCGGATAATGGCATGTCCTTGGCCACAAGAGTTGTCAGAGTGGTTCTCATGTACAGTGTTTTTGGCCTAAGAGCGTGGATCGTCAGGCGATACCGAAACGGACGATTAATGTACCTGGATGAGGAACAAAAGGTCAAGACTTGGGGTAGGAAGGAGGGAAATGCGAGCCGAACGGAAGTGCAGCGTGAGCTGGAGGCACTTGAATGACATGTGGTATGCCGCCGCAACCATTATTTAGCGCCACCACTGTTAATTAATCTCCGGAAATTCTGGGACCGTGATTTTCTCATAGACCGGCGGTTTGACATCGCATCGTCACCGGATTTCCTAGATAACGATTTCCATTTAGTCAATGAGAGGCGTCATTTTTCATGCGGTACGCGTCGCGAGAAGCGGAACCTGGGCGCTTAGCTGGAGCGTGATGAATGGTGCCGACATTTCTTGAATCTTCGCCCTTCGTGTTCAATAATGGACACGTCCGGCCGTAATGAGCTCCAAGGTATGTCTGTTCGTAAGATCTTGAGTTTCTCAGGAGGATAGAAGACACACGCACGTTCATGGTCCTAGCTCATACATACAACTCGGGGCAGGCCAAGCAGGTGTCATCCTGGCTCTTTTTTGTGATTTACGTTCCATTTATTCAGAACCTGCCAACTGAATTTCACGGGGTACGAGAAGAACGGCGGCTGAATGATATCATTGGAGCAGATAGTGAAGGATCATGACCAGCGGACACTTAACGTTGAGGACGCTGTAGTTCGACGCGAAATGTAGCTAGCAATGATACTCAAAAGATTGTCATGGTAGAGAATAGCGACGTGTTTTCCCTCCATCAAAGAGATGCCGTCGGCAACGGTTACGGCGTCGACTTACCGACGTCCAATCACCTCTCACTAACATGCGTACTTATATCCCGGAATTCGCGATGATATTCCAAACTGGTTGCGAAGTCGTCAATGAGAGCCGTCATGACCGTTCGTCGTACTATTATCGGCATTGCGTCGTGCGTCTAACGTATCCGGATCATCTTCAACGGTGGCGGACAACAAATATGTGTCTTCCTACCCCTCACTGACCTCACGCAAGTCAGCTCTGAGACTAGGATCGAATATGCGCGTATTCTATTTTAGTGGTCGTCACTTCTCTTTTCTTTAGAAACAACTCCTAGCTATACGACGCAATAATTGCGCATCCACCACCATTGATCCTCTTTGACAACATGTACAGTAATAAATTATGCATCTGACACCATCTGGACTACCGTGATAGTCTTCGTCATCCACAGATCCTCCTCTTCGTCTTCATCTTCCCAAGACTCCAGACATACCTTCCTCTCTCCCTCAAATGGAGATGGTTGCTCCAGCCACCTCATATGTGTCGATGTTGTCGCAACGAAAACCTTGAGCAAACTAACATCTATCGACCGGTCGTTCAACTCAAAGTAGAACGGATGGACGCCTCCGTTTCCGAAACCAGCGGAGAGAACTTTTCCAGGATCCAGCAGTCGGACACCAGGAGCATTTGTCTGTCCGTTTCCTTCGCAGGGGTCGCACTACAGCACCGATAACCAAAAGTAAGACCAGTGTGAAAAGGAATGACAAGGACCTACCAATTTCAGATGTGCTTGGATCAAACCAGAAGATGTGCACGAAGAGTCGCAAGTCCGTGCGGTTGGTCAGTTCCAGTCCGTAGAAAGAGTCATCCACGTTACGTTACGAGTTCAATTCTTGTCAAGCAGTTCTTCACCAATAGGCTCGACGTTTCTGCCCATGGTCTTGAGACGCCTGAGTGAGAAACCGAGAAGGGATTGTCTGTCTGGGGAGGTCGTACTCCCCAGGTGATGCAGGAATCGTGCGTAGGAGCGAAGCGCATAACGCGCCTCCTCTAGAGCCTTTATGCGACTGTCCCAGCTAACATCGTAGGGAACTTGATATCAGGCGCAACGATGGCCGCCTTGGGACCTCGCTCAAAGACAACTTCATCGTCATGAAGTATAAGTATCAGATCCGCCTCAGGCTCTGCGACGGGCACGAAAGATCCAACACCCGCCACTAGTGACTGAATGTACTCCTTGTCACTGCAGTACACGCGTAAAAGGACAGAGGTCTCTTTCGTGAGACGAGCGCAGCGTAGTTCTCTGACTGAAGCGTCGGAATGAGGTAAGCAGTCCAGCTGTCCACACCCATTTCGCTGATAGCCTAGTACATTTCGCCTATATATGCCCACCAAGTCTCTGGTCTCTCCATCATCCATGTCCGCTTTGCCAAGGTTCGCCAAACTCTATCTTCGCAGTACGCGCCTCATCTCTTGTTGCTGCCGTTCGTGGCGCCCACCCCCCCTTTACTGGGATATGCCGCTTGCTGGCTTCTGTGCATTCCCCCCTTCTCTCTATCTTCTCTCTCCTGGACTTTGGAGAGTACGACTTAGTTTGGATGAACTGTGGTACGGGAACCACCCGAACAAGCACGAACGGAATGTTCACTGCTCCGACGAGCCAGCATAGCCAAGACTTCGGCCATGAGTCTGAGTTTGTTGCCAGAACTCTCCAGCCGAGTTCTTGTCGGATTTTGGACATGCTCGACAGATTGCCGCGCAAGAAATTGAGGTGCGACGATTTTGTATATATCGTCCCACGAGCTGGGATGCCGACGATTAGGATCTCTAGCAAACTTGAAGGAGAATGACCAACGTACCAGCCAGTAGCCCACTGTAACGATTGTGTCATCGCCAGCGACTGTATAATGCGCCCGAGGTGCGTCGCAGCTGGCGGGGACAGGAAATTATAGATTTCGGGGAATAGCTCGAATGTTCTAGGAAGTCATTATGATGAGACGAACGTTGTACGAAGAGAAATGCAACGAACAGATCCAGAATGAGGCATGTCTCTAGCTCTGAAGACTCCGAAGGAGTCATGTAGCCTTCCGAACCAGACGAGCTCTCTACATCAGAGCCGGATTCGTCCTCGCTCGTGTCATCGTAAGAGTCCGCATTATGGGCGAGAGCAGAATAACCAAGAGTATTAGGGCGCCATGACGAATGGTGCATGGCACTGAATAGAGGCTGCGTACTCATAGTTGGGGAGATGGAAGATCTAATCAACGTGAGTACATCTTATCAACACACTTTATGTTAAGTTTTAGAACAACAGTGTTCAGCAAGGAGAGATTCAAGCGCTTGCGCCGCGAGACGACAACAATCCAAATGGTCATTTTCCAAGCATCGTATCAGAGTTTAGCTGCTTTTTTGACGCGATTGCCAACGAGGGCTTTTTAACACCGCAGCACGTGATCGTTGTGCTCGTATGCTTCACGCTGACCTCGACTATTGGTACTACAGAAGACGCACAACTGAGACGTATGGATACGTGCTTAAGCCAGCCGTTCCTTGACCGCGGCACGCAGAGGTTGTTTATCTTGGAAAAATTATCGGAACAGCATGAACACGGAAGTCCATGTCTTCAGCCCTACATGCAGTCAGCAACGCAAAGTCAATAGCATCGACTAACTTGATGTCATGTATCTCCATCTTGAATTTCCTGATAACAATGTACGAGACGACAAGGAATACTTAGCTCGAACCACGGGTATCGAATCTAGAGGAAGTAAGTACTTGATTGAAGGAGTCGCCAGGTAAAGTCCTGTTGAGAGGCTGGAAAATTTAGAACATGATAGTTACAAATTGAAGGTGGTTGGGCATATGTAGGTGGCTCGAATTAGAAAGGATGAATTCCGAAACCACTAAGCCAGTTTAGTTGGGGATAAAATGAAGGCCTCCATTGCACATTCCGCATAGATTTGGATTCATCAGATGGAGGCACGGGGAAAACCCAAAGTTCCCGTCACATGTCTTTGGGAGCAGCGAGCCGGCGACCGGCCCTTGCTTCCGACCACCATGGTCCTAACCATTTTGGCGCTGTGCGCCCTGCTTTGCCGCTATTCAACCGCTTTGCCACTCATTGCTTTCTATTCTCTTCCAGCACAGACTAGTACACCTTCCCTCAAAATCATATCTACTTCGGTTTCGAAGGCAGCGCTGGCCGCGCCCACGACAGCGCCGCTCGTTGTAACAAGGACTATCACAACGCCCATCATCGAAATACCAATATTGAAGACACAACAACGACGACTGCGATAGTGACTAGCTTCATTACCGTCTACCTCTCTACTGCTACTACAGTCTCTCTCTCTCCTCCTACTGCAGTCTCTATCTCTATTCCTACTTCAGATACGCCTTCGTCGACCATGGACCCTGCTTCAGAAAAGGCTTGGGCAGCGCCCACTCAAATGACTGATTTATCGCCATTCAATATATCCTCCATAGGCGGAAGCAAAAACCTCCATGTCGTCAACGGGATTCCCGCCGCCGCGAGTGCGACCTCATTCGCTGTTGACGTAGCTCCTAGTGGCATCGTCATCGACGAACGAACTTGGAATAATGACACCTCTGTCCTCCAACTCCTCTACCCTGTCAACTCCATCAACCCAGGAAATAAGGAACGACCGCAAGGCGGAGCCCAGTTTTACGCTACACCAATGGAAATCTCGCACGCGAGTAATATCACCATGACGTTTAGTGTGTTCTTCCCCGTGGATTTCAATTTTATGCGTGGGGGAAAGCTTCCTGGAATGTACGGCGGGCACAGAGGATGTTCAGGAGGCAACGAGGCTCTAGACTGCTTTAGCACGCGTATGATGTGGAGAAAGGATGGTCTAGGCGAACTTTACCTGGTAAGCTCTATTCGCAAGTCTGCGCGTTGATCTAATTTTGGGTTTTAGTACGCGCCCAAAGATGCTCAAACTAAGGCTCTCTGCGACGATCCACAATCAGTCTGTGACGCCGCTTATGGGTTATCGATCGGTCGTGGATCATTCAAGTACACCAGAGGCACTTGGACGACTCTGTCCCAAACGGTTGTCCTCAACACGCCTGGGAAGCAAGATGGCAGCTTCGCTCTCGATGTGAATGGAGTACGGGTAGTTCACCGCAACGATGTCTACTATCGCAACCGTATGGCTCCCGAACCAGCGACAACGCCGAAGCACAGCACAGTCTGCTTGGTAGTATTCTGATGGAATTTTAGGCGGCACAATGAAGCCAGTGGGAAGTTGCCCTCGGTTCCAGACTCATCCAACATCATTCGAAGTCGAGTCAGAGCCGGTGAAGGAGGTCGGTTTCATCGGGATCTTTTTAGGTATTACTCTTGATATTCATCAAGTCGTCATCGCTAACTTTGCTCAAGCACGTTCTTTGGCGGTCATGAAGACAAATGGGCCTCCCCGAAAGATCAATACGCATGGTTTAAGGATTTTGGTTTGTTGTTGAATAGTTAATCGAAATGCTTTCTTAGTGTCGGTTCGACGCGACCTGGATATTCGGCTTGACCTCGATTTGACCGAAGTGCATAACTTTGATAGTACTACAGAGATCCTTTCGTAGTAACAGTCTCAGGCGGCTTCATCAGGCGAAACAGAAAGGAGACTTACCTTGCATTAGGTAGTGGCGCAACGTTTCCCTCTTTTTATGAGAGAATACTACGAGCCTCCTCAGGCGGATTGCTTTTTGTAGTACGCATTCAAAAAAGTATGTAGACTGAGGGCAGTTGCAGTCACAAATCAATTACGACGTTTTGCAAAAAGGACTCGGATACGGCGAAAGGTTGGAAAAATCACAACTTTGAGTTACAGGATACTGAAGGCATAACTACCTGGTACAAAATAGTAGTACATTTGAATTTGCATTACAACCATACGAAAGGGAGAGAAGGAAACCCAGTCATCTTCGAAACAGTCTCTTACGCCACCCGACATCACGCACCGGCACTTGACCTGCCTCCGGGCCACAACCATTGTATCGGCGAAAGGATGAACCCAGCCACACGGCTCAGCCAGCCAGTCCCCGGAATGGGTTGAACAGGTTCGGTCGAACGAGAACCTTCCACGATGGGCAGCCCTCGTTTGTCCTGAGTTTCTTGAATTGGTGGTGGTTCGACGATGCCATCCGAATCCGCAAGAACTTCCTTTGACGCTGGGGCTTGAGCCGAGAGTACATTTTCCGGATGAGTCTCGATAAAGGTTATAGATTTCCAGCAAGGCGCCGGTCCGTCACACCTTTTTATCGCGTGTTTTGACGCCGGCAGTAGCTCCCGGGCCTCGGGCTGCTCCTCTGGCGGTGACGACTGTATCACTGACCTGAATGGCGAGGGCTGCGCCAGACAGGCCATATCCGTAGGTCTTGACGATACAAATACCTTCACAAAACTCGCATTGATCGATTTCTCTGGATCCAGCACGGATCGCAATGCATGCGCACCGCCATTACCGAAGCCAAGAGTAAGAGTCTGGTGCGACTCCAGCGGAGTATCGACTGAGTGATGACTAGCGGTATCCACAATCCCATGGCTTTGAGGCGGCCTGTACCACAAGTCTGCCAGTCATAGTGCTTGTGAGACTAACACTCAAACATGGGAGGTAATGACCCACAAATTTCTGACGTATCCGGAGAGAAGACGAATGCGTGAACATACAGCGGTACGCTCGTCACATTCTTCAACGTTAGCCCATAGGAAGTCCCATCGCCGATAATGCTGACTGTGTCGGAATTCTCATGAAGAAGGTTGTCGCCAACTGCAATGAGTTCGTCCGAGCCCCATTCGACACGCTTGACTTCCACCTTAAGAATACCATCGACGGCTGGATAGGACACGGTCCGTTTGAAGTGTTTCAAAAATTGAGCGTAGGAGTCGATAACGGTATGTGTATAGCGCAAACTTGACTCGGAGGTGTCCGACGTCCCCGAGAGCAACGTAGACAGTCCGCGTTTGAGGATGTCAGGTTCAACGACCTTCGTGTGAATACCACGCTCGAACTCGACAACATCCCCGTCAAGTTTGAGCACCAAGTCAGCCTCGTCAGGCTGATCGACGGCTACGATTGAACCTTTGCCGTCCGAACTGATTCCGAGCCTTTGGATATACGCATCGTTACTGCAGTGCAGGCGCAACAATATTTCGGTACTCTTTGAAAGACGGGCGTATCGCACCGTGTCAGAGGGATTGGTAGCTTTGGCGGTGGTGGTACTAGGAGGGACGGGGTTGGTGGAGGCGCTAATCCATGGAGCACCTATGAAAGCGGGATAGGCGCCACAGGACTGGAGGATCTCGAGGACTGACGTGAGATCCGAGGTGGATTTTACTCGAGCGATCTCAAATGCGCAAGACGACTCGTCGTCTAAGAGATCATTCTGGAATATTTTGTATTCGGATCCTTCAGTAACACCGTGGTGTTTGCCGGCTGCGAGGATGAACAATACGGAGTCGTGACGTACACAAAGAATGGCTGCCCGGTCTGCTCCGGGGGTCTGGAAATCGAAGAGACGTCGGTCACTGAATCTGCCCTCACAGTGAGGCGTCTGAAGTATGTCGCTGTCCAATAGTAACACATGAGGGGCGCAGATACACGTGAGATAGAGTGACTGACCTTGATTTAACAATAGGCATTACGAGCCGATTTATCAAAGACATATAGGTAAGAGTATGGACAGGATGCTTCATCAGAACCTCCAGGAGCGCGGTCGTGAAATGCCCTGCACATTTACTCTCGCGCGCATACTGTTTGCTACTACACGCAGCGAGAAGGATATGCGACTCACTGCTCGCCATCGCCTGAAGGTCTTTTGAGATTTTCAGCCCGCGGGAGGCTGTCGAACATAAGTGACGATCGACGGCTCCGGAGATTGGCGGAGGCTTTGATATGTAACGTGCCGTCCAGTCGGTGCTGAAGGCTCGGTTCATACCAGCAGAGTGACAGCAGTCGAGTATGAGTGTCTTATACGAGAATGAGCTGTAGGACAGGATGAATGGGTATGATAGAAACATACAATGTTGTTTCCTTTCGCTTCAGAAAGCCGATCGAGTAGGATACGAATCGTTCGATCGGGGATCCCTTCAATGACTTCGCCATCATTGCCGCGTACTCCAATGTCCACTGGACAAAGCTGTTCAATTCGACCGTCAACAACTTGCCAGCTGGGTAAGTCGCCCGGCGCGTCCGAGGAACTGCCATGTCCAGCGTAGTATATAATGATGGCTGAGTTCCCCTTCTCAATTCTGTCGTCCTCCCGCATCGATTCCAAGGCACTAATAATTCCAGATCGCGTAGCGTGGCGGTTTGTAAGTAACTTAATATGCTTGGAAGGGATTTTGAGGGTCCCGAGGTAGTCTGCGAAGCGCCTAGCATCTGCAACAGCACCCGTCAATACGGGTTGAGCCACTAAGTATTCGTCGATGCCGATTACTAAAGCGTGTATCTGCCTAAAATACGACGTCAGAATGTATTCGAGGTAGAAAATGAAGGCTCACGCTGGTGGAAGCATCACTTTTTAGTGGAAGGACAAAACATCATGCAGAGATGACAGGCCCTAATAAACTATCGTCTTGAGTGCCTGAAGAAGCAGCTCAAGAGTCGTAGATGTACACGAGGACGAACCTACGGATAGGGATTACGAGCGCGATCAAGCGAACAAGCGCCAAGGCACGCAGTTCGGCGCTCCTCCAGGCGACGACAAATGCGCATAGTAGATTGATCATACCACGTATTATTGCTACAATAATGTAATGTCAACTCTCTAGAGAACGTTTGAGACAACCCTGCCTATGTTGTAGTAAACAGTTAGTTGGAGATGACCGGCCATATCAGAGATACCCACGAATGTGGGACCCTACTGAGAACCGGAAGGTAAGTGGCACTGAAAACGCCTGCCAATGGGGAATAGATGACGGGGAATAGATCAGAGATCGTCAGGCGATACCGAAACGGACGGTTAATGTACCTGAATGAGGAAAAAAGGGATAAGACTTAGAAGGGGTGAAATTGGATGGCATGTGGTATGTCGCTGCGACCATCATTTAGTAGCGCCACTGTTACTTAGTCTCCGGAAATTCTGTGAGCGGGACTTACTCATGGACCAGCAGAGATAACAATTTCCATTTAGTCAATGAATTGAGAGGCGTCATTTTTCATGCCGGGTACGCGTCACGAGAAGAAGATGAACCTGGGCGCTTAACTGGAGCGTGATGAATGGTGCCGACATTTCTTGGATGCTCGCACTTCGTGTTCAATAGAATACACTTTCACGTCCAGCCGTAACGAGTTCCAAGATATACGTCTGACATTTTTCCAAAGATCTTGAGTTTCTGCTAGGCGTCAGGAGGATAGAAGACACACGCACGTTCATGATCCCAGCTCATACATTCAGCTCGGGCACGACAATCTAGTGTCCCCTTGAGGCTCTTTTTCGCGTGATTTATGTTCCCTTTATTCAGAACCTGCCAACTGAAATGGGGTACGAGAAGAACGGTGGAAGTCGACACGGACTCGCTGAATGATATCATTGGAGCAGATAGTGAAGGATCATGACCAGCGGACACTTAACGTTGAGGACGCTGTAGTTCGACGCGAAATGTAGCTAGCAATGATACTCAAAAGATTGTCATGGTAGAGAATAGCGACGTGTTTTCCTCCATCAAAGAGATGCCGTCGGCAACGGTTACGGCGTCGACTTACCGACGTCCAATCACCTCTCACTAACATGCGTACTTATATCCCGGAATTCGCGATGATATTCCAAACTGGTTGCGAAGTCGTCAATGAGAGCCGTCATGACCGTTCGTCGTACTATTATCGGCATTGCGTCGTGCGTCTAACGTATCCGGATCATCTTCAACGGTGGCGGACAACAAATATGTGTCTTCCTACCCCTCACTGACCTCACGCAAGTCAGCTCTGAGACTAGGATCGAATATGCGCGTATTCTATTTTAGTGGTCGTCACTTCTCTTTTCTTTAGAAACAACTCCTAGCTATACGACGCAAAAATTGCGCATCCACCACCATTGATCCTCTTTGACAACATGTACAGTAATAAATTATGCATCTGACACCATCTGGACTACCGTGATAGTCTTCGTCATCCACAGATCCTCCTCTTCGTCTTCATCTTCCCAAGACTCCAGACATACCTTCCTCTCTCCCTCAAATGGAGATGGTTGCTCCAGCCACCTCATATGTGTCGATGTTGTCGCAACGAAAACCTTGAGCAAACTAACATCTATCGACCGGTCGTTCAACTCAAAGTAGAACGGATGGACGCCTCCGTTTCCGAAACCAGCGGAGAGAACTTTTCCAGGATCCAGCAGTCGGACACCAGGAGCATTTGTCTGTCCGTTTCCTTCGCAGGGGTCGCACTACAGCACCGATAACCAAAAGTAAGACCAGTGTGAAAAGGAATGACAAGGACCTACCAATTTCAGATGCGCTTGGATCAAACCAGAGTATGTGCACGAAGAGTCGCAAGTCCGTGCGGTTGGTCAGTTCCAGCCCGTAGAAAGAGTCATCCACGTTCACGGTTACGAAGTCAATGTCGTTGTCAAGCAGTTCTTCACCAACAGGCTCGACGTTTCTGCCCATGGTCTTGAGACGCCTGAGTGAGAAACCGAGAAGGGATTGTCTGTCTGGGGAGGTCGTACTCCCCAGGTGATGCAGGAATCGTGCGTAGGAGCGAAGCGCATAACGCGCCTCCTCTAGAGCCTTTATAGCGACTGTCCCAGCTAACATCGTAGGGAACTTGATATCAGGCGCAACGATGGCCGCCTTGGGACCTCGCTCAAAGTCAACTTCTTCTTTATGAAGTACGAGTATCAGATCTGCCTCAGGCTCTGCGACGGCGACGAACGATCCTACACCCGCCACAGTGACTGAGTGTACTCCTTGTCACTGCAGTACACGCGTAGGAGGACAGAGGTTTCTTTCCTGAGACGAGCGTAGCGTAGTTCTCCGACTGAACCGTCGGAATGAGGTAAGGAGTCCAGCTGTCCATGACTTGCGCCAGACGGGACGAGAACCGATGTGAATGCGTCGACACGTTGTACGGTGGCTGTCAAATGCCCAGATGACTCTTCGACGATATCAGTGTCGAATATAGCATACTGATTTCCGACAGCAACGCCGTGCATAGCACCAGCTTCGAGAGTAAATGAGGTGGCTGTTCCCTCTCGATGACAGAGAATGACGTCCGCATCCCCTTCAGGACTCCAGGAATCGAAGAGCCGCCGTCGCCTGAAGGTGCCATCGCAATGAGGCGTTTGACTGACAATGACATGAGCTGCCACCAGCACATTCAGTTCAACGGGCGTACGGGGCTACGGGACAATACGGTATCACTAGCCGGTGAATCAAGGACGCATAGGTAAGTTGCTCGGAAGCAGGCTGGCTGAGCGCTCCCAACACAGCAGTTGTGAAGAGACCATGTCCTTGCTTTTCGTAGGCGAATTGATTTCGACTACATGCGGCGAGAATGATGTGGGAATCTCTCCCTGTCCCCGAGAAGCCTTGCGCAACATGTGCACCACGATTCTGAGAGTAGTCGATGTCAAGGTCAAAAGAGTCTGAGAGAGGCGGCGGATTATCAATACTGCGTGCAACCCATCCTTGCGCGGCGGCTCTGTTCATTCCACCGGAATGGCAGCAATCCAAAATGAGGGTCTGAAAGAACGGGTCAGAACATGGGTACGCGAGTCTGACTTGCACTGACGATGTTATCCCCCTTGGCTTGAGACAACTCGTCGAGCAGGACGCGGATCGTATAATCCGGGATTCCTTCGATGAGCATACCGTTGTCATTCATCTCTCCGATATCCACAGAACAGAGCTGTTCCACTTTCCCACCGGAAGCCGACCATGCAGGCCAATGAGAAAGTACAGTCGACGATGCGCCGTGTCCAGCGAAGAAGACAATGATAGCCGACTTGTCCTTCTCGACGGCACTGTCGGTCTGGAAAAAGCGCAATACCGCGAGAATAGCGGTCCTCGTAGCATGAGAATCAATTAGTCGTTTCATGTTGGAAAAAGGGACATGTCGACTATTGCGTAGATACTCTTCAAAGCGAAGAGCATCGGTGACGGCTCCATGCAATTTTGGAACCTTTGAGTAGTCATTGATGCCAATAATCAAGGCGTGGATTTGTCTAGAATGTCCATGAGTTCATTGTGGTATCAAGTAGACGGATAGATGAGACGATTGACGCTGGAAGAACCATAAGAGCTTTGCAACCGTAGTAGGATGTGGAGATCAAAGACGAAGGACTACAGTCAGCTTCCCTTCTGACAGCACCCATATATAAAGGTCATGCAGTGACCACAAGGCCGTATATCATATCGCGCTACGGTAAATGCGGGTATAGCTGTCAATGAAAGGAAGGAAAAGGTGTTGGCCACGTGCCTCATGATATCTCAGCAGTGAAAACGTTTTTCTGCGTTCAATATACATTCTAAATGGAGCGGATCCAGAAGCCCCGCGCGTTGAATCGTCATTCAAGTCCGCTGCTAAATTTCTTTGACATCGTCTTGCATCGATATACGATGATCAAGGACCTACTGCAGTTCCGAATGCTCTTAATATCATCAATGAGTTCGCCGCATCATGAGTGGTTCGCCGCCTGGAACCGGTGCTTTCAGCAGCCTGTTTTCAATATTTACATAACGTCGTACGACGACTTTCCGACAGTTTAATCGATGCAGTCCACTCACCCCATTTCACAGTCGCCGTTAAGACCGGTATCTGGCATTTTTCCCTTTGACTGTTCATGCGAGGCGATGTGGATAACAGCAATGACCTTACTTTGACCTTTACGCTCCCTAAGCTTCGTATGTGTATGTGCAGTGAGGACCTAGTTCATCAGTTTCTTGTTGATATCAATGATGTACGATGAACCTCGACAAGACATGAAATCTACACGAGGACTCAGCATGTACCATTGCAATCAGAGATTCGCATCCATCTTCGCCTTCTCGACAACCGTAATGGTCTTCGTCATCCAGAAATCATATCCCACATCCCTAGGTGTCGTCCAAATTGCATGCCTGCGCGCGTCGTTGTCAAATGCC
Source organism: Mucidula mucida (assembly GCA_015501055.1). Classification (NCBI taxonomy): domain Eukaryota; kingdom Fungi; phylum Basidiomycota; class Agaricomycetes; order Agaricales; family Physalacriaceae; genus Mucidula; species Mucidula mucida. The sequence continues at coordinate 18,285 of JADNYV010000222.1, forward strand.
GAGGGCTGCTCCAGGCTCGTCATGTCCGTCGGTGTCGCCGTCACGAAGACTTTGAACAGGCTAACATCGATCGACTGATGCTCTGGCATTGCGAACATAAGTGGCTGAACGCCGCCGTTGCCGAATCCAGCACCTAGCACTTGCCCTGGTTCGAGCGCAGTGTCGAGAGATGCAGCAGCATCAGGATCGTTGACGTCTCCCGCACCCTGCCTAGCGCTATACCACAACACTACAAATAGAACATGAGCGAGACCTGCAAACAGACAAAAACTAGGTATCTCACTAATTTCTCCGGTAGCTGGGTTAAAGCAGAACACATACGCGAACAAGCGTACATTCGAGAGATTCGTCAACATCAGGCCATAATAAGCGTCTTTGGAGATCACGGTAACGACGCCAGGGTTTCCCTCGAGCAGATCCTCACCAACAGGGTGTATGTCCCGCCCGGACCCCTGCAGACGATGGAGCGAGAGTTGACGACATCCCGCCCATCTGGCAGCGAGACGGCGCGTGTAAGGTGCTTCAAGAAACGTGCGTATGAATTGACGACATGGCGCACATGCTCTAGATCGTCTTTGTGGACTCGGCCAGATAATAGGGAGGGATAGTTGATATCCGGCTCGACGATGAGTGTCTTGCTACCGCGCTCGAACAAGACGTGCGTTTCATCAAGTATGAGCATCAAGTCGGCGTCGGACGGTGTATCGCTGATAGTGACAGTCGGCCCTTGGTCGGGTATCGCAATGAGATGCTCCAAATAAGCCTTGTCACTGCAGTACAGGCGTACTTCTAGGTCAGCCTCCTTGGTAAGCCGCGCATACCGTACGTCCCTAGATGGTGCATTACTTGCAGATGGCATCTCGGAACCTGGAGAAAGCCGGAGTATCGAAGTGAACGGTTTGACTTTCTCGATGTTGCCTTTGAATGGAATGCGAGGCTTGAGGGAATCTATTCCCAAAATCTCGAACTCGGAGCCAACAGTCACCCCGTGTATGGCGCCAGCTTGCAGAGTAAAGAAAGTAGTCTCTCCAATTCGATGGCAGAAAATGAGATTCGCGTCTACTTCAGGACTCTGCGAATCAAAGAGGCGGCGTCGTATGAATTTGCCGTCACAGTGCGGAGTTGACTGAAAAAATCTGAGTAAGATAGGACCGCTGGACTGGCGATACTACTTACTGCTCCTTAGCATCACCGTGACGAGGCATCACCAGGAGATCCATCAGCGTTTTATAGGTAAGACTCTCAAGCGAGTATTCTCCAGCACATCGAGCAGAGCAGTCGTGAAATGTCCTCGTCCTTGACTTTCGACGCGCTCTGGTTCCTGTTGCAAGCCGCAAGGAGGATATGCGACTCCCTCCCTGTACCGGCAAACTTCGAGACTGATTTAATGGCGCGCGTCCCAGAGTCGACGGGTCGCGGCGCTGTAACTGCCAAGGGTCCACGGGACTGGGGGAAGCGAGAGCTTCGGTGGGTCCTCGATACATCGCAAGACCCAATCCGCACCAACGTCATGACCATCTCTGTTCATTCCACCAGAATGGCAACAATCTAAAATGACGGTCTGCAAAGAATGTATGAGATCACATCGACTGTTGGTTGAGTGAACTTACGATATTGTTCCCTTTGGCCCGAGAGAGCTCATCGAGCCAGACGCGAATGTCGTAGTCGGGGATGCCCTCAATGACATGATCAGAGACGGTCTCTCCAATATCGACTGGACAAAGCTGTTCTATGCGACCACCAGCCTGAACGGACTGCCATTTAGGCCAATCCTCGGGCATGGGCGACGACGCGCCGTGTCCTGCATAGAATATTATAATAGCGGCAGTATCTCTTTCGATTGCGTCGTTCGTCTTCAACAACTGGATTTGCTCAACGATGGCGCTCTTTGTAGCGTCACCATCAACGAGGAGCTTTATATTTCCAGCGGGAACCTGGCGTTCTAGAAGATAGTCCTTGAAGTCGCTCGCATCTTGGACAGCGCCTTTCAATGGATTATACTTTGCGTATTTGTTGATACCGATAATCAAAGCGTGTATTTGTCTAGAAGTTTGTGGATCAATAGGTGTGAATTCGAGCTAACAACTTGCCTTACTCTGGGGAGACCATGACTGAAACGAGGACCACGACTACAAGAACTGCATTATAAGGAATGAACAAGCGCCCCAACAGGCGCCACTGAGAGATTGTACAACCCACGAGGTAAACTTATCTGAGATGTCCAAAAAAATATACGAAACGTTTCCAGACTGCGGATCATTTATTTCAGGCGCTAAACTGGTGTCCTGTTCACGAGGAAAGCCAGCATTACGACATTGCAGGAGAACACATTCGACCTGACGTTATGCGAGCAGCCGACATCGTTGGAGCAATCAAGCAGAAGCAGCGTCGCTCATGGACTGGCCAGCATGACAACGAAGAGGACGTGGACGAACAGCCAATTTTAACGACCGCCCAGCGTGAAGAGGAAATCGAAAATCCTACATGAAACAATCAATCATTCAGGCCGTCATGTATGGGCGCCAATAATACGTTCCATCAAACGCCGATGCAGTATGAGTTGATAGGAAAAAGCGCACATATCATTTCGTCACATCCTCTTATTACCCCCTCCATACATACCCCCGAAGCCCCCCCTGCCGGTCCCACTTCCGAATACGTCCATTCCTCCCATTCCTCCTCTACTCATACCACCCCTACTCATTCCACCACTGGATCCCATACCTCCCCCAAGCCCCATTCCGTACGCGTTCCTTTTCTTATACTCCAGGTATCCATAGTATGCGCCCACGCAACACCCAAAAACAAGAAAATTTGACGAAGCCCCATCCCCATCCACTAGAAGAGGATGATTGGCGCGACTTGCCCTTACTGGACGCTTTCGTGTCACCGTCCGCATGCGAAAGGATGGCAGAGTACGTAGACACGGCAATGATACTACAAGGAAGATGTATCAGAACGTTTTAGCGTGTGGAAGACGACTTACTCATGATTATCGGATACGTCTCCCGTCATGGCTGAAAATCCCACAAAGGGTGCATTGGGAAGTGAAATTTTGTCCACTCGGAAGCAGTCTGTCCAGTCATCCCATGCCTTGTACTGCATCTTGACGTCGATAAGGGAGTCCTTAATGTACGTGATCCGGACCTTGGTCGCAACGTTGGTGCGCCTGAAGTTTAGCGAACACGCGCCTAGTCCTTGCTTGTCGCCGTCGGTTTTATAGTTGTATGACGTCGACCCATCGCCGAGCATGCCTGTTATGCGGGGGAATGCGTACGGGTGGCGCGAGTTCGCGTAGCTGCGTCCAATTAATTGTGGAACGTGAACAAAGTAGACACACGTACGTGTCAAGGAAAAGTGCAAATCCTTCAAAATTGTCGACGCTTCCAAAAACAGGACCAGGCTGAGCGCGCCCTTTACTGATCCAGATGGCTAAGCCATCGCCAAAGAGGTTTGTCGACTCGCCAGATACTTTGAATTCGACTTCCATGACCCAGTTTCCCGATGTCAGTGGTAACCGCGACCAGAGCCAGCCCTACATGGGGTCAGACTAGATCGTCACAGCCCCCGGAGAAAGCGCACCATTTGTGAGGGTTTGTCGCGCGTTAAGCGTACGTGCTTATTCGTATTCTGCGTTACTGTTTAGCGCGCGCTCTAGGTTTGAAGCAGACAACGAACAATGTATGCATCTCCACCAAAATCCCACCATCTAATGTCTTTATTAACTCGACATTTGGCAGGAACGAGGCATTTACGCACCGATTTTGCAAATCTTGGTCTATATACGGTGCGTATATTGAATGTGTTCGTAGCTGGACCGTCTACGGACCCAATGAGACCATTTCGCTTGCAGGTTGTACTGTTCAAGCGCACCCTCTCTATTGTTTTATCGCCAAACTTCATCTTGGACTTGTCGGCGTTGTGGCTGACCATGTCGTCTCCCGGTTTGGCGAAAACAACACCAGATAGCGTGAGGCATGCCCAGACCAGCGCCAGGCATGGTAGCATTTTGTCGGCGAGAAATTAGCGGAGAAATAGGGCCAAGTAAGGGGATAGAGACAGTAGCGGATCGTAGGAGAGCAAATAGTGCTGGTGGTGGTACAGGTGCAAGCCTCGCTCCAAATTGGGAACGGTGATCGTGTCATTTCCCACGTGGGTTTTTACCGCCACCTTCTTGTACTTTCGCTTCAAGCGCCTTCTGGCTCAGGCTAGACTTCAAAAAAAGTAATCGATAGAACAGACAATGACATTGAGTAGTTGAGTGTTGGTGCATGGTTTCATTGAATAGACTTCAGTAAATCCTCCACTTTTCAAACAAATCGCCACCATCGAGCAGGGTAAATCCGTTACCACGAGAGAACTGACTTGCTATTTCTCGCAAAAACAATGAGGTGCAGTTTTCTAGCACGGAACGACAGCAAGAGGGATTACGGCTATGAGAGTAAAATGGTATATAAGAAAGCTTGCATCAACTTCAAGAACTTGATTTGTTATGTGGATGTCTGTCAGCGTTCAGTACATGCGCTCCTGCGACCTATGCATCCAGGATTCGCAAATCTTGGTTGAGGAAAAGACTCAAGGTTCCAACAACTTCCATATCGTAGAGGTATGACGATCCGGAAAGGGGAATGTGGGAAGGCTAGTAACTGAAGCAGTGTGCATGATAGGCCAACGTACGATGTCTGAATAGATTAAACGCATTGACATTGACAACGGATGCGGGATGTGTAATCGAACGAGAGGCGTCACGATAGCATAGCACGGACGCGCAGTCGCGTCCGAAGTAACGCGATTTCTAATTAGAGGATTTTTGGGGTGTGACATACTAATCAGGCAGTAGCTCCGCGGCTCATCGGGCGTGCTATCTGGGCCATCTAATAAAATATTGCCTTATTATCAGTCATTACTGTCCTGATTGGTATATTGAAGCCTGGCAAGGACGCGAGCAAGGCTGGGAGTTATCGGCTCATTGGCTTAGAGTCGTGTGTCCTGAAGATGATGACACTTCTGGCGGAAGGGCGTGTCCAACAGTGGATGACTGATATCGGTATCATACCAGAAACACAGAATGGCTTTCGGAAGGGCTATAACGCACTCAATAACCCGTGGATTTTACAATGCGCTATCCAAATGGCTATGGCGGAGAAGAAGACTCTCTATGTCGTGTTCCCAGATCTTACAAATGCATTTCCCTGGAGGAACCATGGCATGATGTGGTCCATGCTGTATAGGAAGGGCGCTGGAGGTCCGGTTTTCGACTGGTTGCGCATGTTATATGGTTCTATGAGCTACGTCGTGCGGCTGGGTGCTCAGGTGTCTGCACCGTTTGCCACGACGATTGGCATTCTGACGGGGGACACTTCTTCTCCGACGTTGTGGAATTTTGTCTTGTCCGATCTGCACATCTCTCCTCATCCGGAAGATACCGTCATGGCGGGAACGGTTGTAAATCACCTTCTGCATGCTGATGACGGCGCGATGTGGTCTGGTCCCAAGGGCATTGTGGTCCACCTAGAGGAATACGGGAACTATGCGAGTCGCAAAGGTTTTATGGTCAATGTGCCAAAAACAAAGGTGTGCTTGGGCCAGGCTGCTTAAACATGAACACTGATGAATTGCGACAGGCGATGGTGTTCGGCGTTATTCCCGATGTTCTCCCAACGTTATATCTCCAAGGGAAGCCGATTGAATGGGTCGACGAACACAAGTACCTCGGTTCCACGTTCAGCTCAAGGAAGGGAGGGCTCTTCGCCGGCATGTACGCGGCAAAGGCAACCACAGCTCGTAAGACGGCCAATGTGACGCTGCGCCTACAGAAGCACTTTGGGGATCTACCGCCCGCACAGGCACTGACAATTTACAAGTCCCGCATATCGGCTCATCTCACGTACGCCTCGGAAATTGCAATCGACTTGGGGGCAACAAATCTCGCGTTACTGGAGGCGGTTGAAGTTTACTTCCTGCGGCGTGTCTTACACGTTCACGACCGCTCAAAAGTTGTGATCCTCTATTCAGAAACTGGCATTATGCCCCTCCGCTTTGTGCGCATCATTAGGCCTTTACGATTCTTGCAAGGTCTCTTGCAACTGCCAGATACTCGGCTGGTGACAAAGGGCTTGGGCGCGTATATCGCATTATGGAAAGCGGGCAGAGCAGGTTGGTTCAGTGATATGGTGCATGTCCTTCTACGAGTGGGTGTTTCGCCACCGCCAGACTGGTTAGAGTCACTGTCCTCTGTGGCGAGTATTGATGGCTTGGTGATGGGAGTTCAGGCAGCGGCGGCACTCCTAATATCTGAACAGATAGGTGGGCAGCGGCTGCCGATGCTTGTTGGGCGGAGGCACCGGGGAAAAGGAGGGAAGATGTCAGAGTGTTCTCTTGCCTTCCGCTCCTACCTGCTCACACACATTCCTGCACATCGGATTGCATTAACGAGGCTCATGACGGGCTCACACACTCTGGGCGTCGAAGCAGTAAAATGGATCCCTCGACCAGCGGCGTTTGCGCAGGGCGTACCGAGGCATTGGAGATTGTGCCGGTTATGTGGTGATGAGGTTGAGGATGAGCTACATGTGTTGATGTGGTGCACAGCTCCCTTGTTGGTAGAGCGTCGAACCCTGATGATGCTGGCTGTGTGGAAGCTCTACCCAGCTTTGACGGGGCGTGCGAAGACGCCCATAGAATGGTGGCATATGGTGATGGAGTATGATGACCTTATACCTCATATGGCAGCCTATGTGTACGAACTCTTGGAGATTGTTCTTCAAGAGCCGATGTATGTACCCGATTGGTACCAGTAATTACAAAATTTCACTCCCTTCTCCTGAGCATTGTGCAGACGTACCCGACAGGGACCAATCCAAATCAGTTAGGGGGAAGGTGAGTTCGGTACCGTAGCATGTATAGTGTAGTACGGACCGTGCTGTGTTCTGTAAGGGCTAGATGCACGTAAAAATATATCTATCTATCTATCAACTTTTAACATCAACAGTACAGCTCGACCGCGTGCATTGAAGACGCATTTGTCAAGCACTGACTCGTCAGAACGTTATCAATTGTTTACCTCTTTTCATGATTCCTTGAGGTATGTTTGTAAGCCCTCCTCACGGTGCTCCTGTTTGGCTGTTTCATGGAGGCGTGATTGTAGTATTGACAAGAGCAGCATGACCGTCAATTTGTCAGGATGGCGGGCGTGGTGGGTGAATTGCCTTATTCGGACAGCTACACGTCTTCCCGTTATTTCAATCGTGACGCATCATGACAAGCGCCCTCTTGCTCGCAAATGCTGTCCAAAAAAGGCGCTTGGATTCTCGTCGCGTCGATCCCGATCTATATGAGCCTGGCGTTTTATTCTCCTTCCCTCATCAGCTCTATTTCGACCACTGCCAATCTGTCTCAGTTATTCCGCCTCGCAAAAGCAAACGTCCGCAATCAGCTTAGCGCCGCTATCACTCCCATCAATAACCTGTCTACTTCTTCGATGACCTCTGCCAACAAAATCGTTCTCCGACGCAGCCAGGAGCGTGGGCATGCCGACCACGACTGGCTGAAAACGTTCCATACATTTTCGTTTGCCATGTCAGTTGTTTCCGCTTGACCCTCGCGTAAGGAATGTCTAATCCTCTACAGGTACCAATATTTTGAACACAAAAAGTTCGGCTCTCTCCGTGTCATCAACGAGGATCGTGTGGCGCCCCATAATGGTTTCGGCACCCACTCTCATCGCGAATTCGAAATCTTTTCTTACGTTGTTGCGGGCGAACTCGAGCAGTGAGTATATTCTGTATCTAATGAGACCACCGTGCTAAAGCCACCCCACCTCAGTAAGACTCCATGGGAAACACAGAAATTCTCAAGCGGGGTGACCTGCAAATGACTTCTGCCGGGACAGGTATATCGCACTCTGAGAAAGCGCATGGCTCGAAAGAGGTGCACTTTCTCCAAATCTGGGCCCTCCCATCTACTCCGCGCCTAGCCCAAGTACTTCACCCGGCACTGGAGATCTAGTAGGGCAGTCATTATTGTATAAAACTGATGCTGTAATTCGTTCGTCCTCTGCTTTGAGCTCTTTCAAATCATTGTCACTCTTGTAGTTGTCTCACGGCAGTTGATTTTTAAAGACAACTAGTCGTTCATCGCGAACGACGTGTCGACCGGAACCTGCACTGACCCTTCGCGTTATTGAACGGGAGCACAGACGTCACTATGGACAAACTAGGAATCACATGAAATGGCATGGAGTGAGCGAATTAGAGGCATACTCAAGTACCTTGCTGGCAAACCCGAAGTTGAGTTTGCGACCATTGTAGAGGGAAGCAAGTTGTCTCATTTCAACATTGTGCTGGAGGTCACGATTGCGGACGCTACAAAAAGAGTCAACAATGGTCTCTAGGACTGAAATAGGCGCGGAGAATCCGGAACACTGTCCTATAGAACTCTTGATTTCGACCCGTTCCAAGGGAACAGTAAATGTTGACGCACAACTCTGGCAGCGCATTTAGATTACCTTCATTGGCAAGCGCAACTCTCGAGTCCTCCCTGTAGTAAGATGCATGTCCTCCTTTCGAAGCTGGGGATAATAACGGCATTCAACGAATCATCATCGCACTGTGTCGGATTGAAGTGATTGGGATGCTCCAGTGTCCTCTAACGAGTCCAAAAGGTTGGGTCACATACTGGTCTTGTCACGCTGTTGTCTTCTGTGTTCAGAAATCACTGTATATGAAACATCGTTCATTCATTGTCCATTCCCAATGAGGCAACGGCAAATACCGGTGGACCGTGTTTGATCGCTCGACGCGCTCAATCACCCTTTTCAACAAAGAACACTCATCTTGTCCACATTTGCCACGACTTGCTGCCATTGTTTGCCCAATTGGTGTGGTAATAACACTAATCCGGTAAGTGGTCGAACAATGGGCGTCGCCTATATATTGTGCGCGTCTGTCGACGTCGACGTCTCTTTATGCCCCGACCGGCACTCGATTCTAATATCATGGCAGATAACGCACCCACTGATTCGAATAATTTGGGATTTGTTCCCCCTCAATCACCGCGCACTCCTCCCTTGAAAACCCACATCCCCATCACCACACAGCAGACTCCGGTCATCAAGAAGACTGCTGGCCACGCGGGATTCTCTGCGTCCATTAAAGCCATGGACACCCACTACCTCGATATTGCTGAAGAAACTCGTGGTCGTCATCTCGTTGGCATTGATCCTCACGTATTCTTGGACGAGTTTCTCCCTTGGAACAAAACAACAACCAATGCCTACAAGAATAGCGTCCCCACGCCGGAACAGATAGCCTCACTCACGAGTGTACCAGTTGGTTCACAAACGGAGCACGCGATGTACCCCAAATATGTATGTTATATTCTTGCCCCAACACAATGCAATGCTCACGGATGAGCAATTCCAGATTGACGCTTTCAAAGGATGGTGCACCTCTTCCGACCTGGCGGAGACTTCCACAACCGCCACTACTATCGCTACCACGTTTGCAAGCCACTCTGCAAAGAGAGATCCAAATTGTTACGGCATGACAGTTGATATTGGACAATACCTCACTGCTGAGTGCCCCACTTCAGCCACAGCCTTCGATCGTATGCAGTCGCAAGTCGAGCTCAAGCCGAGCGCACAGTATGACCCGTTCAAGGATGACGGGGAAGCCACTAAAGTTGAAGAGCAGGAGGTTGGGGAAGAGAAGGGCAACGTTGACATGGACAAGGATGAGCCTATCCCAGAGAATAAGTTTCCGTCAGAAAACCCCACCAAAAACGGCACGCACACTCGCGGGCAGATTTGTGTCTATGCGGCGACCACGATGACCTTGATGTTCCGCAGTCACCTCTTTACCGTCGTCATCTTTGGCCCTTATGCTCGCTTGATTTGATGGGATCGCCGCGGGTCCATTGTCACTCGCCGCTTCAATTACACTGGTGGGAAGAAAAAGGACACACAGCAGTCGCTGATTCTCTTCAAATTTTATCAGCGCTTTGCGCAGCTCACCGACAAACAGCGTGGCCTGGACCCCAATATCACTTGCCTCGACTCCGACAAAGATCCTCGCGTCGCAAAGGCCAAAAAGCAGTTTGCCTTCTACTCCGCCAAAATGTTGTATTGTAATGCCAAAGCACATTATCGTGATCCCGGTCCGGCCCCAAACACATTTTTCATGATGAAAGTCAACTTCAATGGGAAGGAACGAGAATTCATTGTTCCTGTTCCTAAATTCCATTGGGGTTGCATCTCTCCCTTCTGTCGATCTACTCGCCGCAGTCTAGCCTATGATCCTGCTGTAGATTTTCCAAGCAAGCAAGAGAACGCTAAACAGTCGGTGGATCTATGTGACGAGGCAGCCTCCTCTGGGAATGCCTCACATGGAGAGCCTTCGGCCAGCGGTGATAACGATTCGGCCAAAAAGCCATCCGGAGTCTTCTTCATGAAGGATTATTGGCGGGAGGAATCCAAGCAAACCAGACCAGAGGCCGATATATATCGCCTATTGGAAGAGAAAAAGGTTGAGCATGTCGCGAAGATGGAGACTGGCGGCGATGTTGTTGGTCTAGTGACCAGGACACAGGAATCCTGCTTCCCGCCACATTCCCGAGCCCTTCCAGATGGACGCTCTTACAATCACCTCAAAAGACCCCTTCAGTGTCACCGCATCTTCCTTCGCACCGTTGCAAGAGATCTCACCACATTCGTGACATGTAAAACCTTGGTCCTCTGTATCGCGGACGCCATGAAAGGTATGTTTTTTTCATTCGGTGCATCAGGACTTTAGTCTGACCAGTTTCTTAGCTGCGCAGCAAGCATTTGATCGCGCGCACATCCTCCACCGGGACATCAGCGTCGGCAATATCATGATAGCCAAAGACCGAGGCATTTTGATTGATTGGGATCTCTGCCTGGTGCTAGATTCCAACAAAATTACCCATCGTCCTGGGAGAACGGTACATTTTCTTTGTCCTGCGATAGTTTCGTCTTACTCATTTTCGACAGGGCACCTGGCAATTTGTATCAGTCCATTTGCTCATGGGACGTCGTGGCGCAGGCGATGATGCAGGAAAACAAACAGTCACTGATAGCGTGATCGACGACAGGGAGTCTGCCTTTTGGGTTCTCTTCTACGTCGCTCTCCGTTATTTGAAGAACAACCTATCCAGGACCCAGCTCTATGACACTCTCACCGCATGTTTTGACGCCAGTAGCTTCGACACCCATAATAGAGACGTGGGCAAGTCACCGATAGACCTGCCAAAATTGGTGATTTTGAAGGAGTTGGCACAATCTCCGGAGAGAAGCATCATCTTCCACATTCAGGAAATGAATGACCTATTCCACGAGTTGGCCAAGTCCCTGATTTACCGATACGTTGACGCCGAGGACACCTCCAAAATGCAGCAATGCGCGTATGAAGTTCTGCTAAAGATGTGCGGTCCTGATTCCGGACCAGTGAAGGTCAACCCGTACTACAAATACATGACCGCCAAGAACAACATGGAGGGTAGTACAACCTGGTTCCATGAGACCCTCCGAAAGCATGCCGATCAACTCCCTTCCAACACCTCCAATGAGCACATCAACCTGTGCTATCCCAAGTATTTAAGCTACACGACAAAGCGCAAGTTAGAAGCACTGGACTCGCATATGTTGCTGGGCCGCATGGACGGTATGGGAGGAAACCTGATACCCAGCTCTCAAGGTTTCGTGTCACATTTGTATGAGGAAGAGGAGGTCGTCCACAACGCGAAAAGAAGGAAGACGAAGAAGTGAGTGAAACGGTATAGAGCGGCTTGGTAGCCATATATGTACAGTACATGTCTTTTGTTTTTTGTACACGTCGAATTATGTCCTCTTTATTCTAACTGTCTCTGAATTTCTACTCGCTACCTCGGAAACTTTGGGCCGAACTTCGCTCCTTGACAATTAAACCATCACTTTCAAGAGATGAAGAACGTGAAATGCTTCTTCATTCGGGTTCTAACTAGTCATCATCTCAGACAAATGTAAGTTGTTCAATACCGACCGGCGTAGCAAAGGTCATCTACGGATTACCCTTTGCCCAGCGGTTTCCTTTGACTGTCCTTTCGCGTGTGCTTGAAATGTATGAATGTCAATGTTACATCAAGTATCAATCACTTACCTGAAATGAGACGTGCCCCCACCTACCAGGATTTCCGTGCGCAATACACTTCATTACCGCAGATCGTGTTCCAGGCTGGCCGCGCTATGTCTGGACTAGCACTGTGTATTCCTCTTCGCTTCATCTTTGGAATATTGTTGTGTTTGAAGGGAAGGCTAGTAGAGCGTAGATCAGGTTAGGACGAGCGTCTACTACTCTCCGGACTCAAAAGCGCGTATATGATCTCGGAGAACAAGTAAGTCATCTTTTTCTTTTCCAAGGTGACAATCATCGACACGCTTTCAGCTACGAGCTTGTCTGAAGTAGCTGCATTGTCTGCTGGTACGGGTGTGGTATGTCCCCTCCTCGTTCTTGCGGATTCTCACGGAATCATTTAGCTCATAACCATTGTTCTTCTGCGAACTTCATACCGAGGAGACATCGCGCTCGCATCTTTGGGCGCTGTATGGATAGCCGTCTTGGCAGCATTCGTTTTCTCAGGCGTAGTGTTATGGACTTCTCTGACCAGCGCTTATCGCATACATCACCACAATTATCTGGGTCGCCATTATCTACCGGCTTTTGCGCTTTCACCCCCTGTGGGCATTCTGAGGTCCCGTCATGAACAAGATCACATCGTTGAAGCTCCTTTATTCGGTATGGGCGGGCAAGCGCTTCATGGATATGAAAGATCTGTACGACGAGTATGGCAACTTCGTTTGAACAGGTATTAGTTGGCAGAGTCTTCTGATTCATCTCATCTTACTGAGGTGTCAACTTAGGACCCAACGCCTTGTTGATCACGGCGCAGGATGCGTTCCAGCCCATTTACGCGACGGCTCAAATAGGCTCAAACTATGGACAAGAGTGATGCCTATCGTCAAGGATACGCACCTCATGGTGGATTGTTCTTCTTCCAGTCGAGAGAAAAACACAATGTCCGACGTCGAATTTGGGCAGCAGCATTTACTGGAGTCTCGTGAGAGGACCTTCATTATTAGTCGGCTTGTCGCCTCATGCTCTATTTAGACTCGACCATTTGATGAACGTGGTCGACAAGTGCACGCAACAGTTGCTGCAGGTTGACTAGCGACGGGTTGTCAACGGTCTGTTGGATATGACCGAAATGATTCGCCATTGGAGTTTCAATCTCGTGGTTTGTGCAGCGGTCCTCAAATACAATATTCTGATATTGGTTGTAGGGAGAGATGACATTTGGGCAGTCAACCCGTATTGTACATTTCTCGCCAACATTTAACAAGCCTTGCTCTAATGACCGGAACGTTAGAAAATGATGGACGAAGGAGATCCAGATAACATAGCGGAGAGCGTCCAGGATGGGACTGCAGCATTCGAAATGTATGTCCAAGCGACGGGATGCCAACAGTCAACAGTGTTGGATATGACCGACATGATTCGCCCGATCTCTTGGTTCGTGCAGCAGTTCTTAAATGTTGTACTCTGATATTGTACTATATAGGGAGAGATGACATTGGGCAGTCAAACCGTATTGCACGTTTCTGCCCAACATAGTGGAGAGCGTCCAGAATGGGATTGCAGCATTCAAAATGTATGTCCAATTTACGATGCTAGACAGATTTCTGATCGACCTTTATCTGCAGTTCATGCATCTAGTCTTTGTAGGACGACATTTTGGAAGGAAGACTTCCAGAGATACCTTCACAGCCATCATTCCCTTCTGGCAGGGTGGCTGTTCAATTAACCGTTCCTACTATGTGGGCTTCCATACTGGTGTCGTCCTGACGTCATCCTCATGACATCGCAACATGATTGTTGTGCCTCCCAGGAAGGTCATATTGGTGGCGTATTCATAGTCTGAATCACCGTCAGGTAACGAGATCATACTGTATATTCTTCTACAGCAAACCGGACGTCTACGCTGCCAACAGGCGAGCTATACAGCTATCCATTTCGTCAGCTCAATATCTAAAGTCCTTCGTGGCCTCACCTTTCATCCGTCCTTTGTCATGTCCGTTTCGAGGAGCAAGATCTATACTAAGGAGGAACGATTAGCTTCCTCCTTGTTTAGAGTTTGGAAATCGAGACTAGAGCAAGACCGTCTTCGAGTATGCCAGTTCTTCTCATACGGTTGTCTAATACAATCACCAGGGGGAAAACACGTTCTAGCGCTCCCCCGCTCAGAGTGCATCCACGATGCCGCCTACCCCGCGCCCTGCAGCAGCCGGGCTTACAGCGCTTGACGGTGTAATCCGAGTTGTATTGTTGCTAACACCGGGCGCCATACGCGTCGATCTCTCCATCAAGCTTGACCTTTTTATTCATAGTTTTTCTTGCGATCTCCAGCGCATAGTGCTCAATGTTCAAGGACCTGATGTGGCAGATCGAAGTCGTTCCCCGCTCAGTGCAGGGTTCTATTTGTAAGGTGTACAGTAATCCTCCAACAAAATCTGGGCCTGAGGAGGTGAAGAAGACCAGAAGGTGGGAAGGAGGAGGCAAAGCGGAGGGGGTTGGTTAGGGAGCCTGTGCCCAGGCGTGTGGACATGTTGCATCACAGGACATAGTTTGTTGGGATCAAGCCGGCGGAAGCTTCGATTTCTAATGCTGGGTCTACAAGTGAATGGACGATCTGTTCTGAAGATGCGGAGTAGTTTGACTGTCTTCAAGGCATCACTATTAATATCCTACTTTGTGCTATATTACAAAAAATGCTTTCTGAACATACTGTATTCTTAGCCAAATGCGTATACTCTCGTATAAGGCTCTGCGCCACACTCTTTTGATAGTGTCATTCGTATCATCTTCTCGTCTGTGCTTAGGCAGAGGACAGGTACGACGACCTCTCCATGGCCTCTTATCCCATGATATGTCTTCTACCTCTACTGCCATTGAGGTAGCATCTATACACAACAACCATGTCTGAGCCACCCATAGACAAAAAAAAATGGCGGCTATCATAGCTGCGGCTCTTCCTGCTATAACTGGCCCAGTTCTTCGCCCTCCCGCCCTCGCTATGGCCCCCGAGCTCATTCAAATACTAAACGAAGATACAATACTCATCCATGACATCCAGTGTTAGCGACTGACTATAGCCACGAGACTAAACCAGGTACCACAGAGAGACTCAAGGGAAAGAAGCGTTCACGTTTGTAGAACTAGGCTAGGCCAGGTGTATAAACGAGGTTGGAACTAAAGTACAATGATGCTACGCTACTGCTTATATACTAGTAAGTCTGTGTTTGGAACTCCTTGTCCATACATGTTTCCGCTAGGGTTAACTCCATGCCCTTGACCCAGTGTTGTATGCTACTAGTCCGTGAAACCATTAAATATGAGTGGTAGCTGCATGTGAGTAATAATACTGAAACAACCATGTGTGCTACAAGTGTTGGTGGTGTGTATACAATAGGGAGTCCATGAGGTATTGGCATGTATGATGTTATCCGTGTGTTGGGCGTGTGTCCAACATGAGTATGGCTTCGGTAATGAAAAGGAGTATGATTGGTGACGAAACAGATGATGAAACAGTCCGTTGGTTGATAAGACAAGGCCCCCGATAAGATATGATAAGATGAAAATGTGAAAATACTGTAGTGTTTCGACCGCAAATTCACATAACGGGTCACGGGGGTCTTTGAAGTGAAGCTATATATACATCATAACGGGTCACGGACCACTTTGGTCAGGCATGAGCCTCCAAATAAGGAAATTTCAGGTCCCGCTATAAGCGGAACTGTCCAAAAAAGGCAATTTAAGGGTCTGTGAAGCTGTTTGCTGTAACTTCAGACCATAATGGGTCACAGGCTGTGAAGTTACGGTCGAAACACTACAGTATGGCGATTCATAACATCACCCCCTCCTTAAGGCGCAAGTTCCATTCTGCGCCAGAGTCGCTCCATGAGGGCTGCAGAGGGTAGCATGACGTCGAGGGGTTTGGTATCGGGCGGTGGCATGGGTCGGAATAAATGGGATGGAAACTGCGACATAGGAACTTCAATTCAAGCAAGCACAGGTGGCTTCGGCTTGTTTGGGTACTGTTGGTGAAAATCACGGATAGCTTCGTCGGCATTCTTGAGATTGCATGCCGGTTCCCATGTCTGCTTGTGTGTGCCATAACCCTTCCAGTGAACCTTGTATTGAAAACCCCCGCGGTACTTTCGGGAATTAACCACTTTCTCAACCTCCCATTCCGGTTCGGCTCCTTCCAGCACAGGTGGTGGACGCGTGTCTCGGGGTTGTGTCGGAAATTGGGGCTCGTGGTAAGGCGTCAACAGGGCTTCATTGAACACGGGATGGATGCTTTTCCACGTGTGAGGGATCTGGAGCTTGTAAGAACTTGTCCCGACTTTCTTGATCACTTTGAACGGCCCAAAGTGTTTGTCATCGAGCTTCTTCATTGGTCGGTCCGTGCTGAGATTTGTTCCTTCCAACCATACTTTGTCGCCCTCCTTGTACTCTACTGCCTCTGTTCGCTTCCTGTCATAAAACCGTTTCATGTCCTCTTTGCCGTCTTCAATGCTGATCCCACTTCGTCCCATGTCTTCCTCATACCGTCGGCAAACTCCTGCGCAGTCTCCTTTCTCGATGCCGTTTTCGGAGTGGTGCCTTTGTAGGGATGTCTGCCCATGTCTGCAAAGAACGGAGTGACTTTGGTCGCCAAGTGAACTCGAT
This sequence comes from Mucidula mucida, assembly GCA_015501055.1. Lineage (NCBI taxonomy): Eukaryota > Fungi > Basidiomycota > Agaricomycetes > Agaricales > Physalacriaceae > Mucidula > Mucidula mucida. The sequence goes on from JADNYV010000222.1 coordinate 35,066, forward strand.
CATTGTAGACGAATTCAGCAGAGGGTAGCCATTCGTGCCAGTCGTTCTGATGGTAGTTGACAAATAACCGTAAGAAATGTTCTATCTCTTGATTCAACCGTTCTGTTTGCCCATTTGCCTGTGGATGGTACGCCGTCGTGAAGTTCCCTTCAATGCCCAACAGCTGGTATAACTCCTTCATAAAACGCGAGTGGTATTGCGGACCTCGATTGTGTATCATCTGTCGCGGCAATCCATGTATAGGGAAGATTTGATTGGGTAAATACGAGCCATGCCTTCTGACGTCAGGGTGGTGTGTGTTGGTATAATGTGTAACCGCTTTGTGAAATGGTCCACGAACGTGCTGATCACATTGTATCCTCCCGACTCCGGCAACTTGCCGATCATGTCCGTCCCAACTTTCTCCCATGGTTCGCTTGGTACGTCTATAGGATGGAGGGTGCAGCCGGCTTGTGCGATGTGACTTTGTAACTTGGCATTTTTGACACCCTTCACGTATTGCGGACGTCTCGGCTGATTCCTGGCCACCAATAGGTGCTGTGATCAACTCGAGAGTCTTGTACCGTCCCGGATGCCCTGCAAGCTGTGCATCATGATGCATTCCAATAACTTTTCCCCGCAATTCCTTGTCCTTCGGTATGTAAATACGATCTTTCCACATAATAAGTCCATTTTCCTTCTCTTCCCATCCTTTTTCTTTGTTTTCTAATGCTTTTTGTACGTATCTGTCTTTGTTTCCTTTTCTTTGTTTGATTTTGTTAAGTAATTTGTCCTCCGGTGTAGCTACTGTATGTAAAGAAAATTGAATTTGTGATATAAAAAACTCCGGTTTTAGCAAAACAACGTTTTCGTTATCTTTTTCCCCCTTCTCAAGGCCTGTCATCCTTGACAAGGCATCAGCTTTTCCCATCGTCCTGCCTGGCTTATGAATCATCTGTATGTCATATTCCGCCAACTCCGTAACCCATTGCGCCTGCCTCCGGTTCAACTTCTGCGGCTTCCTGGAAGTACTGAAGGTTTTGATGATCGGTAAAAACCTCCACTGTCTCCTTGCTCCTAGGAGATACTGCCTCCAGTCATCAATTGAGTCCATAATAGCCATCATCTCTTTGTGTAGATCTCATAATTGCGCTCCACTTCGTTCAGCGCCGAGACCGAAAGGCTACTGGTCTCCATTTTCCGTCAACAAACTGGGAAAGAACCGCCCCGTTGCATAGTTTGAGGAGTCCGCCTCGACTCGAAACTTGCCGTTGTCGCGTGGTACGATCAGAACGGGTTCTTCCGTCATCCTCCGTTTCAACTCCTCAAACGCCTCATGCTGCTCCATCCCCAAACCCATTCGCCCTTCCCGGTTAGCGATGTCAATGGCTTCGCTACTCCCGCAAATCCCCGATGAAACTCGGTAGAAGTTGCAGAAGCCCAGGAATGACTGTACTTCCTTCTTCTTCGTCGGCTCCTTCCATTCCTTCACTACGGCCACTTTTGCCGGATCCATCTTCACTTCTCCTCCTCCAACAATAACTCCCAAGTAATCTACAGTATGTGCCTCAAAACTACATTTCTCGGGTTTTAAATACACTTATTTACTCGCAATATCTCTAGTACTCGTCGTACAATATGCCTATGTTCTTCCAATGTGTTCGTAAAAATAAGTATGTCGTCTAAGTAAACTATAACATGTCCTTCATCGATCAACTCCTTCAGAATGTGATTCATGAACGATTGGAACGTCGCCGGCGAGTTTGTAAGTCCGAAGAACATGACTGAGGGCTCGAACAGGCCTCGGTTTGTTCTAAACGCCGCTTTCCACTCATCACCTTCTTTGATCCGGATGTTATTGTAACCCCATCGGACATCCATCTTTGTGAAAACCTTTGCTCCCTTCAACTTGTCGATAAGCTCCTGAATCAACGGCAAGGGGTATCGGTTCTTGATTGTCATGTCGTTCAACTTCCGATAATCCTGTACTGGCCGAAGGCTTCCATCCTTCTTTTTGACAAAGAAGAAGGGTGATGCCATAGGTGAAATTGATGGCCGTATACGTCCCGTCCGTATGTTTTCTTCCAGGAACTCATCTAACGCCTTCTGCTCGGATGGACTAAGGGGATAAACCTTGCAGTCAACCGGTTTGGAACCAGGCATAAGTTCTATCGCGTGATCCCAGGGTCTTCGCTCCGGTAACTTGTCAAAGTCCGCCTTGCTGAATACATCGGAGAATTCCTCAATGTAAGGTGCAGCAGCGGATGAAGGCTGTTGTGATCTCAGCTTTTCACCGCTTTTGCGATAGTTGTCCCAGTCCATCCAGAACAAACGCTCTCCCTCTTCCAACTTCTCTTCTACGTCTTCTCCTTCATCTTCCGGCGAGTTATACTCGGGTAGTAGCCGCAGCGGTCTGGGCATCGATCAAAAGTCAATGTGGATTCCGTCCAGTTGATCGTGGGGTTGTGATATCGTAACCAATCTAGCCCCAAAAAGATACTTGTTTTGCCAAGATTGGTGACGGCCAACTCAATCTTTTCTGCGTGATCACCGATCTTCATCCGGACCTCCACAAAACCTTTGATTGCTCCTCCCTCGTTTAGGGTTCCATCCGCATTGTAGACAGGGAGCTTGACCGGTAACTCCTTGATCGGGAGTCCGTTCTTCTCGACAAATTCTTTATTGACACAAGAACCCGTTGCTCCACTGTCAAGAAGGGCACTCGTTTCCCATTCAGAGCCTGTGTGTACGCTCTCTATGGTTACTCGGAGTTTCATGTCCTGCCCCTTTGTTCCCCGGATGTACTTCCTCGACTTTTTCAACTCCGTCACAACTTCCACCGCAGCTTCCTTTGTCAACGCTCTGATCGCCATCACCTTCTCTCCGTCGCTTCTCTCTCTCTCCGCTCCGGCATCCATGCTCTCAAAATTCCCACTGCTCTCGCACTTCATCCTCTCTTAGCCGTTGTGCATCCACTCGGGCGTATTTGGCTCAAATCTTTCTTTCGCAGGTTTTGGTGGTAAAGTCGTCGATGATATTTTAGATGTTTCAGTACCGTACTATAAATAGATTCTGCATCTGACAACCTTCCCTTGATGACTGCTCCGGCAGGACTGCGTCTACTGCGGGAGCTTCGCAAAACCCAACTCTTCGGCCAGCTTCTTCTTCTCCTCGTCATTCATTTCGGTCCATAGACCCCAAATCGTCTGGGGTCGACCCTTCTTCGGACAGAACCTGCTGACGTGGCCGTGTTGCCACAGCTGAAGCAAAGTCCTCTTCGACGTGCGTTGTCGATGTCCATCGGCCTGCCGGCTCCTCCATAGGTAACACCGGTGGCATCTCGTCGTGTGATCGGCGTCGGGGGTGGGTTCGTAGGATTGGCTCTCGATGTAGCCGCCTGCGGAGCTTGGGGCCGGGACTGCATGCCGACCTCTTGCTCGCCGCCCGCCTTCTCCACAGCTGATCGATCTGAATGATCTGTGCCTTCCAATCCTTGTACTTCTCTGGCAACCCGTCTCGGCTGCCATAGATCTGGTCGATGATCTTCTCGTTGACATTGGTCTCGAGAAGTCGCACAACAAATGCGTCATCCTTCGAGTATCCTGCCTGAGTGAGCAGGACCTCGAACTTCTGGAAGAAATCTTGAGCGGTGTCTTGCCCCTGGCGCAACCGCTTGATCTGGTCTTGCGCGTCTCGCGCGAGGTTGGAATCCACAAATCGCTCCTTCAAGTCTTCCTTGAACTCCGTCCAAGAGACTGTCCATTCCTCTTCTTCCTCGTCAAAGTTCTGGTCCGAGTAGTTCTGGACCCATGCATCTACATGATCTCCTCGGATGTAGGAGAGAACAACATCAATCCTTTCGGAGTCAGATGTGAGGTTGTTCTTCTTGTCACGGATGTATGTGAACATCGATCGCCACCAGCTCTTGTACTTGGCTTGTCCCCGTCATAGTCATAAGGCTTGTTGACAAGGGATCGGCCTTTGGTTTCGCATCGGCGTGATGAGCGGGTGTGTGAGGAGCGGTTTTGGGTGCTTCGTTGGACATGATGAATCGGGGTGATGGATCGGAGAGTGAAAGGGTGAAAGTGGGGATATGGGTGATGCGGATTTGGATGAAACGGGTGAGGGAATAGAGGTTTGGATGAATAAGGGGGATGCCTAGATCTGAAATAGAATCCAGGACTTGGTAGGGTGGGGAATGATGATGTGTATCATAAGGTAAGTAAAGTAGGTAGGTATTGTAACTGTCTACGCTATTTTACCGACTACTGACTACGTATCTACGGAGCCCAAGAGCTCGTCACAAGTTCGCAATTGCCCAGCCAACGCCCTCTGGTGTGAGGTAAGCCAAGTTTTCCTGGGAACGGGGATTGACCCGTAAACAGCGCCCAGAAGTAGCCGCTCTCTGTTAGCGACTGACAAGCCATGAGACTCAACCAGTACCACAGCAAGCACTGAAAGAGAAAGCGTTCGGTCGTAAGACTGGCTAGGCCAGGTGATAAACGAACGGAACTAAAGTACAATGATACTACAAACTGCTATATACAGTAGTCTGGTTTAGATCCGTCCATACGTGTTTCCACTAGGGAGTCCAGCCTTGACCAGTGTTGTATGCTACTAGTCCGTGAACCATTAATACGAGTGGTAACTGCATGTAAGTAATAATACTGAAACGACCATGTGTACTACGAGTATCGCGGTGTGTATATAATAGGAGTCCATGAGGTATCAGCATGTATGATGTCATCCATGTTGACGTGTTCCGACATGATACGCTTGGTAATGAAAGGGTATGATGGTGACGAAACAGATGATGACGTCCGTTGGTTGATAGACAAGGCCCCGATAAGATATGATAGATGTGAAAGTGTAAAAATGGGATCATAACACTCTCACGAGAACGAACTTTTGGCAGTTGCACTTCAGTGGGCGCTGTTTACGGGTCAATCCCCGTTCCCAGGAAAACTTGGCTTACCTCACACCAGAGGGCGTTGGCTGGGCAATTGCGAACTTGTGACGAGCTCTTGGGCTCCGTAGATACGTAGTCAGTAGTCGGTAAAATAGCGTAGACAGTTACAATACCTACCTACTTTACTTACCTTACGATACACATCATCATTCCCCACCCTACCAAGTCCTGGATTCTATTTCAGATCTAGGCAATCCTCCTTATTCATCCAAACCTCTATTCCCTCACCCGTTTCATCCAAATCCGCATCACCCATATCCCCACTTCACCCTTTCACTCTCGATCCATCACCCCGATTCACATGTCCAACGAAGCACCCAAACCGCTCACCACCACCGCTCATCACGCCGATGCAAACCAAAGGCCGATCCCTTGTCAACAAGCCTTAGACTATGACGGGGACAAGCCAAGTACAAGAGCTGGTGGCAATCGATGTTCACATACATCTGTGACAAGAAGAACAACCTCACATCTGACTCCGAAAGGATGATGTTGTTCTCTCCTACATCCGAGGAGATCATGTAGATGCATGGGTCCAGAACTACTCGGACCAGAACTTTGACGAGGAAGAAGAGGAATGGACAGTCTCTTGGACGGAGTTCAAGGAAGACTTGAAGGAGCAATTTGTGGATTCCAACCTCGCGCGAGACGCGCAAGACCAGATCAAGCGGTTGCGCCAGGGGCAAGACACCGCTCAAGATTTCTTCCAGAAGTTCGAGGTCCTGCTCACTCAGGCAGGATACTCGAAGGATGACGCATTTGTTGTGCGACTTCTCGAGACCAATGTCAACGAGAAGATCATCGACCAGATCTATGGCAGCCGAGACGGGTTGCCAGAGAAGTACAAGGATTGGAAGGCACAGATCATTCAGATCGATCAGCTGTGGAGAAGGCGGGCGGCGAGCAAGAGGTCCGGCATGCAGTCCCGGCCCCAAGCTCCGCAGGCGGCTAATCGAGAGCCAATCCTACGAACCCACCCCCGACGCCGATCACACGACGAGATGCCACCGGTGTTACCTATGGAGGAGCCGGCAGGCCGATGGACATCGACAACGCACGTCGAAGAGGACTTTGCTTCAGCTGTGGCGAACACGGCCACGTCAGCAGGTTCTGTCCGAAGAAGGGTCGACCCCAGACGATTGGGGTTATGGACCGAAATGAATGACGAGGAGAAGAAGAAGCTGGCCGAAGAGTTGGGTTTTGCGAAGCTCCCGCAGTAGACGCAGTCCTGCCGGAGCAGTCATCAAGGAAAGGGTCGTCAGATGCAGAATCTATTTATAGTACTGGTACTGAACATCTAAAATATCATCGACGACTTTACCACCAAAACCTGCGAAAGAAAGATTTGAGCCAAATACGCCGAGTGGATTGCACAACGGCTAAGAGAGGATGAGTGCGAGAGCAGTGGGAATTTTGAGAGCATGGATGCCGGAGCGGAGAGAGAGAGAAGCGACGGAAGAGAAGGTGATGGCGATCAGAGCGTTGACAAAGGAAGCTGCGGTGGAAGTTGTGACGGAGTTGAAAAAGTCGAGGAAGTACATCCGGGGAACAAAGGGGCAGGACATGAAACTCCGAGTAACCATAGAGAGCGTACACACAGGCTCTGAATGGGAAACGAGTGCCCTTCTTGACAGTGGAGCAACGGGTTCTTGTGTCAATAAAGAATTCGTCGAGAAGAACGGACTCCCGATCAAGGAGTTACCGGTCAAGCTCCCTGTCTACAATGCGGATGGAACCCTAAACGAGGAGGAGCAATCAAGGTTTTGTGGAGGTCCGGATGAAGATCGGGATCACGCCGAAAAGATTGAGTTGGCCGTCACCAATCTTGGCAAAACAAGTATCTTTTTGGGGCTAGATTGGCTACGATATCACAACCCCACGATCAACTGGACGGAATCCACATTGACTTTTGATCGATGCCCAGACCGCTGCGGCTATCTACCCGAGTATAACTCGCCGAAGATGAAGGAGAAGACGTAGAAGAGAAGTTGGAAGAGGGAGAGCGTTTGTTCTGGATGGACTGGGACAACTATCGCAAAAGCGGTGAAAAGCTGAGATCACAACAGCCTTCATCCGCTGCTGCACCTTACATTGAGGAATTTTCCGATGTATTTAGCAAGGCGGACTTTGACAAGTTACCGGAGCGAAGACCCTGGGATCACGCGATAGAACTTACGCCTGGTTCCAAACCGGTTGACTGCAAGGTTTATCCCCTTAGTCCATCCGAGCAGAAGGCGTTAGATGAGTTCCTGGAAGAAAACATACGGACGGGACGTATACGGCCATCAATTTCACCTATGGCATCACCCTTCTTCTTTGTCAAAAAGAAGGATGGAAGCCTTCGGCCAGTACAGGATTATCGGAAGTTGAACGACATGACAATCAAGAACCGATACCCCTTGCCGTTGATCAGGAGCTTATCGACAAGTTGAAGGGAGCAAAGGTTTTCACAAAGATGGATGTCCGATGGGGTTACAATAACATCCGGATCAAAGAAGGTGATGAGTGGAAAGCGGCGTTTAGAACAAACCGAGGCCTGTTCGAGCCCTCAGTCATGTTCTTCGGACTTACAAACTCGCCGGCAACGTTCCAATCGTTCATGAATCACATTCTGAAGGAGTTGATTGATGAAGGACATGTTATAGTTTACTTAGAGACATACTTATCTTTACGAACACTTGGAAGAACATAGGCATATTGTACGACGAGTATTGAGATATTACGAGTAAATAAGTGTATTTAAAACCCGAGAAATGTAGTTTTGAGGCACATACTGTAGATTACTTAGGAGTTATTGTTGGAGGAGGAGAAGTGAAGATGGATCCGGCAAAAGTGGCCGTAGTGAAGGAATGGAAGGAGCCGACGAAGAAGAAGGAAGTACAGTCATTCCTGGGCTTCTGCAACTTCTACCGACGTTTCATTCGGGGATTTGCGGGAGTAGCGAAGCCGTTGACATCGCTAACCGGGAAGGGCGAGTGGGTTTGGGGCATGGAGCAGCATGAGGCGTTTGAGGAGTTGAAACGGAGGATGACGGAAGAACCCGTTCTGATCGTACCACGCGACACGGCAAGTTTCGAGTCGAGGCGGACTCCTCGAACTATGCGAACGGGGCGGTTCTTTCCCAGTTTGTTGACGGAAAATGGAGACCAGTAGCCTTTCGGTCTCGCGCGCTGAACGAAGTGGAGCGCAATTATGAGATCTACGACAAAGAGATGATGGCTATTATGGACTCGATTGACGACTGGAGCAATATCTCCTAGGCGCTAAGGAGACGTGGAGGTTTTACCGATCATCAAAACCTTCAGTACTTCAGGAAGCCGCAGAAGTTGAACCGGAGGCAGGCGCGATGGGTTACGGAGTTGGCGAGTATGACATACAGATGATTCACAAGCCGGGCAAGACGATGGGGAAAGCTGATGCCTTGTCAAGGATGACAGGCCTTGAGAAGGGGGAAAAAGATAACGAAAACGTTGTTTTGCTAAAACCGGAGTTTTTTATATCACAAATTCAATTTTCTTTACATACAGTAGCTACACCGGAGGACGAATTACTTAACAAAATCAAACAAAGAAAAGGAAACAAGACAGATACGTACAAAAAGCATTAGAAAACAAAGAAAAAGGATGGGAAGAGAAGGAAAATGGACTTATTATGTGGAAAGATCGTATTTACATACCGAAGGACAAGGAATTGCGGGGAAAAGTTATTGGAATGCATCATGATGCACAGCTTGCAGGGCATCCGGGACGGTACAAGACTCTCGAGTTGATCACACGCACCTATTGGTGGCCAGGAATAGCCGAGACGTCCGCGAATACGTGGAAGGGTGTCAAAAATGCCAAGTTACAAAGTCACATCGCACAAACCGGCTGCACCCCTCCATCCTATAGACGTACCAAGCGAACCATGGGAGAAAGTTGGGACGGACATGATCGGCGAGTTGCCGGAGTCGGGAGGATACAATGCGATCAGCACGTTTGTGGACCATTTCACAAAGCGGTTACCATTATACCAACACACACCACCCTGACGTCAGAAGGCATGGCTCGTATTTACCGCGATCGAATCTTCCCCATACATGGATTGCCGCGACAGATGATACACGATCGAGGTCCGCAATACCACTCGCGTTTCATGAAGGAGTTATACCGGCTGTTGGGCATGAAGGGAACTTTACAACGGCGTACATCCACAGGCAAATGGGCAGACAGAACGGTTGAACCAAGAGATAGAACATTTCTTACGGTTATTCGTCAACTACCATCAGAACGACTGGCACGAATGGTACCCTCTGCTGAATTCGTTTACAACGATCGAGTTCACTCGGCGACCAAAGTCACTCCGTTCTTCGCAGACATGGGCAGACATCCCTACAAAGGCACCGCTCCGAAAACGGCATCGAGAAATGAGACTGCGCAGGAGTTTGCCGACGGCATGAGGAAAACATGGGACGAAGTGGGTCGGCATTGAAGATGGCAAAGGAGGACATGAAACGGTTTTATGACAGGAAGCGGACAGAGGCAGTAGAGTACAAGGAAGGCGACAAAGTATGGCTGGAAGGGACGAATCTCAGCACGGACCGACCAATGAAGAAGCTCGATGACAAACGCTTCGGGCCGTTCAAAGTGATCAAGAAAGTCGGGACGAGCTCTTACAAGCTCCAGATTCCTCACACGTGGAAAAGCATCCATCCCGGTTCAATGAGGCCCTGTTGACGCCTTACCACGAGCCCCAATTTCCGACACAACCCCGAGACACGCGTCCACCACCTGTGCTGGAAGGAGCCGAACCGGAATGGGAGGTTGAGAAAGTGGTAATTCCCGGAAGTACCGCGGGGGTTTCCAATACAAGGTTCACTGGAAGGGTTATGGCACACACAAGCAGACATGGGAACCGGCATGCAATCTCAAGAATGCCGACGAAGCTATCCGCAATTTCCACCACAGTACCCGAACAAGCCAAAGCCACCTGCGCTTGCTCACATTGAAGTTCCCATGTCGCAATTTCCATCACATCTATTCCGACCCATGCCACCGCCTGATACCGAACCCTTGACGTCACGCTACCCTCTGCGCCCTCATGGAGCAATCTGGCGCAGAATGGAACTTGCGCCTTAAGGAGGGGGTGATGTTATGAATGCCATATTTTCACACTTTCACATCTTATCATATCTTATCGGGGGCCTTGTCTTATCAACCAACGGACTGTTTCATCATCTGTTTCATCACCGATCATACTCCTGTTCATTACCAAGCCGTACTCATGTCGGACACACGCCAACACATGGATGACATCATACATGCCGATACCTCATGGATTCCCATTGTATACACACCACCGACACTCGTAGCACACATGGTCGTTTCAGTATTATTACTTACATGCAGTTACCACTCGTATTTAATGGTTTCACGGACTAGTAGCATACAACACTGGGTCAAGGGCGTGGAGTTATCCCTAGCGGAAACACATATGGACAAGGAGTCCAAACACAGCTTACTAGTATATAAGCAGTAGTGTAGTATCATTGTACTTTAGTTCCGATCTCGTTTATACACCTGGCCTAGCCTAGTCTTACGAACGCGAACGTTTTCTCTTTCAGTTCTTGCTGTGGTACCTGGTTGAGTCTTGTGGCTTAGTCAGTCGCTAACAATCCGGGGATTTGCGGGGGTAGCGAAGCCATTGACATCGCTAACCGGGAAGGGCGAATGGGTTTGGGGAGAGGAGCAGCATGAGGCGTTTGAGGAGTTGAAACGGAGGATGACGGAAGAACCCGTTCTGATCGTACCACGCGACAACGGCAAGTTTTGAGTCGAGGCAGATTCCTCGAACTATGCCAACGGGGCTGTTCTATCCCAGTTCGTCGAAGGCAAATGGAGACCAGTGGCTTTCCAATCTCGCGCGTTAAATGAAGTTGAACGCAACTACGAGATTTATGACAAAGAAATGATGGCCATCATGGACTCAATTGATGACTGGAGGCAGGTGGAGGTGTTTACCGATCATCAAAACCTCCAGTACTTCCGGAAGCCACAGAAGTTAAATCGGAGGCAGGCGAGATGGGTTACGGAGTTAGCGGAGTATGACATACAGATGATTCACAAGCCGTGCAAGACGATGGGGAAAGCTGATGCCTTGTCAAGGATGACAGGCCTTGAGAAGGGGGAAAAAGATAACAAAAACACTGTTTTGCTCAAGCCGGAGTTTTTTATTTCACAAATTCAATTCTCTTTACATACAGTAGATACACCGGAGGACGAATTACTTAACAAAATCAAACAAAGAAAAGGAAACAAAGACAGATACGTACAAAAAGCATTAGAAAACAAAGAAAAAGGATGGGAAGAGAAGGAAAATGGACTTATTATATGGAAGGATCGTATTTACATACCGAAGGACAAGGAATTGCGGGGAAAAGTTATCGGAATGCATCATGACGCACAGCTTGCAGGGCATCCGGGACGGTACAAGACTCTTGAGTTGGTCACACGCACCTATTGGTGGCCAGGAATTAGCCGAGACGTCTGCAAATACATGGAAGGGTGTCAAAAATGCCAGGCCACAAAGTCACATCGCACGAAGCCGGCTGCACCCCTTCACCCTATTGATGTGCCAAGCAAGCCATGGGAGGTAGTAGGGACGGACATGATTGGAGAACTGCCGGAATCGGGAGGATACAACGCGATCAGCACGTTTGTGGACCATTTCACAAAGCGATTACGCATCATACCGACACACACCACTCTGACGTCAGAAGGCATGGCCCGCATCTACCGTGATCGCATTTTCCCCATACATGGGATACCACAACAGACGATACATGATCAAGGTCCGCAATACCACTCGCATTTTATGAAGGAGTTGTACCGGCGATTGGGCATTGAAGGGAACTTCACGACGGCGTACCATTCACAGGCAAATGGGCAAACAGAACGGTTAAACCAAGAGATAGAACATTTCTTACGGTTATTTGTCAATTACCATCAGAACGACTGGCACGAATGGCTACCCTCTGCCAAATTTGTTTACAATGATCGGGTACACTCGGCAACCAAAGTCACTCCGTTCTTCGCAGACATGGGCAGACACCCCTACAAAGGCACTGCTCCGAAAACGGCATCGAGAAATGAGACTGTGCAGGAGTTTGCCAATGGCATGAGGAAAACATGGGACAAAGTAGGGTCGGCATTGAAGATGGCAAAGGAGGACATGAAACAGTTTTATGACAGGAAGCGGACAGAGGCAGTAGAGTACAAGGAAGGCAACAAAGTATGGCTGGAAGGGACGAATCTCAGTACGGACCAACCAATGAAGAAGCTCGATGACAAACGCTTCGGGCCGTTCAAAGTGATCAAGAAAGTCGGGACAAGCTCTTACAAGCTCCAGATTCCTCACACGTGGAAAAGCATCCATCCCGTGTTCAATGAGGCCCTGTTGACGCCTTACCACGAGCCCCAATTTCCGACACAACCCCGAGACACACGTCCACCACCTGTGCTGGAAGGAGCCGAACCGGAATGGGAGGTTGAGAAAGTGGTTAATTCCCGAAAGTACCGCGGGGGTTTTCAATACAAGGTTCACTGGAAGGGTTATGGCACACACGAGCAGACATGGGAACCGGCATGCAATCTCAAAAATGCCGACGAAGCTATCAGCGATTTCCACCAACAATATCCGAACAAGCCGAAGCCACCCGCGCTTGCTCGCATTGAAGTCCCCATGTCGCAATTTCCATCACATCTATTCCGACCCATGCCACCGCCTGATACCGAACCCCTTGACGTCACGTTACCCTCTGCAGCCCTCATGGAGCGACTCTGGCGCAGAATGGAACTTGCGCCTTAAGGAGGGGGTGATGTTATGAATCGCCATATTTTCACATTTTCACATCTTATCATATCTTATCGGGAGGCTTGTCTTATCAACCAACGGACCGTTTCATCATTTGTTTTGTCACCAATCATACTCCTTTTCATTACCGAAGCCGTACTCATGTTGGACACATGCTCAACACATGGATGACATCATACATGCTGATACCTCATGGACTTCCTATTGTATACACACCACCGACACTCGTAGCACACATGGTCGTTTCAGTATTATTACTTACATGCAGTTACCACTCGTATTTAATGGTTTCATGGACTAGTAGCATACAACACTGGGTCAAGGGCGTGGAGTTATCCCTAGCGGAAACACGTATGGACAAGGAGTCCCAAACACAGGCTTACTAGTATATAAGCAGTAGTATAGTATCATTGTACTTTAGTTCCGATCTCGTTTATACACCTGGCCTAGCCTAGTTCTACGAACGCAAACACTTTCTTCCTTAGTTTCTTGCTGTGGTACCTGGTTGAGTCTCATGGCTTAGTCAGTCGCTAACAGATAGCGGACATGACTTTTTTGGAGTGAGAATTCTCTTTCAGCTGAGGCGTTGAGCAGGAGGCTAGAGCGGTCCATTAATTTGCAACTATAAGATAATATGCCCTGGCTGGTATGCCCACATCAGTAAATCGCAAGGTGTGTAGACGGTATAGACTATACCATCTATACCCCTTCCGGGTAGTATAGATCCCCACTGGGATCTCGTAGCCCTTGACTCTTCTATACCCACCTGTGGTATAGATATCGTAACTGGCAGCAAGAGCAACCACAAATCTAATTGGCCCGCCGGGATCTACAGCATTCGAGAGAGACATAGCGACAGGGTGTGGTGATGGGTGGATGGTGGTTGGAGGAAGAAAGAGAGCACAGAATGCAATGAGTCGAATGACGAGAATAGCACTCAGGCCGACAAGGAGATCAAAGTATAAGTGTATAGAACGTGTCGCGCACATTACCTAGCACGATATCCAGAAATTGGCAACTGGCGCCGGTGGAAATGACGACGTACCGTTTGAGCGAGACGAAGAGATAGGGCGCCCATAATATTCAACTTATCGATGCTGCAGGGTGCGAATGATCGGGAACCGGCAAGTCACATAAGCACAATCAACGAAGGGCGCCCGGCGACATTTCTCTCTTAACCACCATCATCTATCATGGCGTCTACCCCAGCACTGCACATTTCTCAATCACTGATCAGTTTGACTAGTTCTCCCTGTCACAGTCCGGCTTTTGACGTTGACTATGATAGCCCGTCGCCTCGTTCTAATGACAGTGGTAAGAGATTATGTATTGTCGCGTTCTGTGTTCGCTCAACTAGGAACAGACGGCTTTTTGGAATCCCCGCCCAGCTCGTTGTCTAGCGATTCCAACCACCACAAGCAACCATTCAACTCGTATAACGAAAGTCTCAAACCAGATCACTTCAACCATTTGTCAGAGTCTGAAGCCGAGCCCGACACGTGGCAAGAAGGGCTGGAAGTGTTCCCTTCGAAGCCTGTTTGCCTCCGGAAACATATTTGTATCGGACGTGTTGGAGGTATAAGAGTAAGTAATATTTTAGCATCTTCAATCCGTCTCTTATGAGACGTTGTAGCGCCTTCCCTTCGCCCAGCGGGCCTCGTTCAGAACCCTTGTCAAGTCACCAACAATTTTTGTTGATAAACTTGCCCAGATACAGCAACTATGTGACATTCAAACCCTTGACGGCCGCCTCACCCTGATTCGTCAACCCCACGGTTTCGGAAAAAGTAGCTTCCTCTCCATGGTTGGTAGTGTTCAGGATCTCAATCGCCAACCGGACTTTTGTCAAGTCTATGGGCCGTCCTCTAGGGAAGAGGCTTTGGTCCTTTGCCTAGACCTCGACACACTGCCATCTGAGGCCCGTGTTTTTCAAGCTGGCTTTGACAAGCATTTGCATGGCGTAATGCGAGGGTTTTTGATTCGTTATCGAGATCTTCTGGATATATCCCAACCCAAAATAAACCGCCAGATGTATAACGACATGCAAGGATCGGTCTTTGAATGGGTGATGGTGAGTTGTTCTTGGCCTAAAGGGTGTGTTTCTGAGCTCAATTTGCTTTCAGGAAATTGTAGCTCTCTCAGAGTACAGCGTTGTTCTTCTCATTGACAACTTAAATGCTTCGCTTGTTAAATCGACCGAGGACAACATCGACGCGATTCAATCAATTCTCCAACCATACCTACTTGAACCTGTCTACCAAGCGATGAATAATGGCGCTATTACCGGAGGCTTTGCAGTTGCTCTACCTTTCTCGGATGAGCCGGCATGGACACAGAGGGGACGAACTCCAGGATACCAACGAGGAGAATTTTTCAGCGGCATCGCAGGCGGGACTTCCAACTCGGATTTAGTCAACCGCACATTTGGCTTCTCCAAAGAAGAGATTGCTGGGCTTGCCGCGGAGTGTCTTGCCCCCGAGGACGTCGAGCCTTTTGTGAATCATGCAATGGAGATGCGGGATGATCGCTTTGAGTTGTGCGGCATGTCCAATGTTCTTGCTATGCTACGGAAGAGGATTGGGCAAGATGACTATGAACCCAATTTTCCATTTCTGAGATAATCGTTATATTGTTACATTTTCCTCCAACCAATTGCCTGCTGTCTTTCTCTGCTTTCTCCACCTATTGCTACTTGCCAATGTACCATAAACTTTCATTTTCTGGCTATCCCGTATCTTTGCTGTGTTTCTTTCATTGTCGACATCGTATTACATTATCATCTTGTCCTATACCAACACGCTTCTCCTTGTATTCTATAGCACTCTTTCTGGGCTGTGATATCATCTCGCGTCAGATTGATTCATTTGCTTTGATGAAGATCAAAGTAGCTTGCTGCATGAGCAAGATACTGCACGGGCACTGTAGGACGCGAGGGAGGCAGAGAGAAGAGAAACGGGAAGGAGAAGGAGAAGGTGGAAGATTATGGTAAAGAGTAGGATACGCGCAGGCGTAGGCGAGGTCGGTAAAATATGAAAGATCTAGCCCAATTAATGGGTGGGAGAATGGGAGCCTGATTCCAGGTTCACGCCTGCGCCTGGCAATAACATTTATGTTACATCACGTTGATTTGATGTTGGCGTCATGGGTTGAGACCATTCACCCCACCGGGATGCAATATTGCATGCAAAAATGTGCCTGAGAAATCGCTCTGGGTAGATGAGTCAGCCAGATGACCACATATCAAACAATTAAGTCCCCGCTGTCACTGGCCGCGCTTTTTGGGTCGAGTATCACTTGCGGGTGCACGACAAACACTCCCTGCCCAAAAAGGTGCTCTAATGGCGGGGGGTATTTGGGCAGCGACAACGAGGGCGGGATTGGCGCGAGACCCCGTGATCGGCTGACCTGTTTCAATGACTCAGGCATTTGTCATGCACATCGTGATAACTACTTGAAGTGAGCGATGTGGGACAGTGGCGCATACAGGACATGCTCAATATGATGAAGTATCATACACAGTCTCTACTGTACATGAATCATAGGATTTCTTGTCCCAAAACCAATTTTTTATCATAGAACACCGTGGAAGTTGGTGTTTGAGGCCGCCACAATGTTGCTGGGCCTGAGAAGCATTGAAAATACTCATACAACTGATATAACACCCTATCACAAAGAAATTGGGACTAGAAGTGCCCCGTTACTGGTGTACAACGCGCTCGAGCCCAAGGCCAGCCCCGGAGTGCCGGAGCGGTGGCGGGGAATGCTGAGCCAGGCACAATTTTGCATGCAATATTGTGGCCCAGTGCACCAACACTTCCCACTTAACCCACCTAATTAGGTGGTCAGGACACCTCCGGGTGACCCCTAATTAGGTGGGTTAAGTTGTTATTTACACCTTTGCATATTTTCTAGCATACATACGGACTTGTAGCATGCTCAATGTACCACTGGGAACTATTTGGTCCCACTAGCCATTGTACCGCATCATCAATGTGCCATCACTGCGGCCGCTCATCAACCCAACGCTCCTCCCGTCAATTTGTCGCTGTCGCGTGATCTGTTATGAATTGCCATATTTTCACATTTTCACATCTCATCATATCTTATCGAGGGCTTGTCTCATCAACCAACGGACTGTTTCATCATCTGTTTCGTCACTGATTATACTCCTTTTCATTACCGAAGCCGTACTCATGTTGGACACATGCTCAACACATGGATGACATCATACATGCTGATACCTCATGGACTTCCTATTGTATACACACCACCAACACTTGTAACACACAGGGTTGTTTCAGTATTATTACTTACAGGCAGTTACCACTCATATTTAATGGTTTCACGGACTAGTAGCATACAACACTGGGTCAAGGGCGTGGAGTTAACCCTAGTGGAAACATGTATGGACAAGAAGTTCCAAACACAGACTTACTAGTATATAAGCAGTAGCGTAGTATCACTGTACTTTAGTTCCAATCTTGTTTATACACCTGGCCTAGCCTAGTTTCACCAACGCAAACACTTTCTCCTCAAGTCTCTCTGTGGTACCTGGTTTAGTCTTGTGGCTCTTGTCAGTTGCTAATAGAAGATCAAAACTACCTTCTACCACCTACCACACATCCCTGATTGTTGATTGGCACTTCGCCGTTTGATCATCACACATTCCCCTATTCCTTTTCTCTGTTTACAGATCAACGGATTCCTAATTCCAGTGCACGTCTGCATACATGTGTATTGGTCCCAGTAGCGCTGGCTAACAGTTAGAGATAACTGCCTCGGGTGCTAGAAGTAGCCACTCTCATGAGAACAAACTTTTGGCAGTTGCACTTCAGTGGGCGCTGTTTACGGGTCAATCCTTGTTCCCAGGAAAACTTTGGCTTACCTTACACTAGAGGGATGTCGGCTGGGCAATTGCAAACTTGTGACGAGCTCTTGGGCTCCGTAGACACGTAGTCAGTAGTTGGTAAAATAGCGTAAACAGTTACAATACCTACCTACTTTACTTACCTTACGATACACATCATCATTCCCCAACCTACTAAGTCCTGGATTCTATCTCAGATCTAGGCGATTCCTCCTTATTCATCCAAACCTCTATTCCCTCACCCGTTCATCCAAACCCGCATCACCCATATCCCCACTTTCAGTCTTTCACTCTCCAATCTCATCACCCCAATTCACCATGTCCAACGAAGCACCTGATCTGGCCATTACGCCAATGCCGAACCCAAAGGCCAATCCCTTGTCAATAAGCCTTATGACTATGACGGGGACAAGACCAAATACAAGAGTTGGTGGCGGTTAATGTTCACATACATCCATGACAAGAAGAACAATATCACATCTGACTCCGAAAGGATGATGTTGTTCTCTCCTACATCCGAGGAGATCATGTCAATGCATGGGTCCAGAACTACACGGACCAGAACTTACGAGAAAGAGGAATGGAGAGTCTCCTGGGCGCAGTTCAAGGAGATTTGAAGGAGCGATTTGTGGATTCCAACCTTGCGCAAGACGCGCAAGACCAGATTGAGCGGTTGCGCCAGGGGCAAGACACCGCTCAAGACTTCTTCCAGAAGTTTGAGATCTGCTCACTCAGGCAGGATATTCGAAGGATGACACATATGTTGTGCGTCTTCTCGAGACCAACGTCAACGAGAAGATTATCGACCAGATCTATGGCAGCCGAGACGGGTTGCCAGAGAATACAATGATTGGAAGAAGCAAATCATTTAGATTAATGAGCTGTGGAGAAGGCGATGGCAAGCAAGAGGCCCAGAATGCAGTCCCGGCCCCAGGCTCCGCAGGGAACTCTATTGAGAGCCAATCCAACAAACCCACTCCTGCCGCCGATCACGCAACAAGATGCCACCGGCGTTACCTATGAGGAGCCGGCAGGCCGATGGACATTGACAATGCACGTCAAAGAGGACTTTGCTTCAGCTGTGGCAAACACGGCCATGTCAGCAGGTTCTGTCCCAAGAAGGGTTGACCCCAGCAGATTCGGGGTTATGGACCGAAATGAATGACGAGGAGAAGAAGAAGTTGGCCGAAGAGTTGGGTTTTGCGAAGCTCCCGCAGTAGACGCAGTCCTGCCGGAGCAGTCATCAAGGAAAGGTTGTCAGATGCAGAATCTATTTACAGTAAGGTACTGAAACATCTAAAATATCATTGACGACTTTACCAACAAAACCTGGAAAGAAAGATTTGAGCCAAATACACCCAAGTGGATTGCACAACGGCTAAGAGAGGACAAAGTGTGAGAGCAGTGGAATTTGAGAGCATGGATGCCGGAGCGGAGAGAGAGAGAAGCAACGGAGGAAAGTGATGGCAATCAGAGCGTTGACAAGGAAGCTGCAGTGGAAGTTGTGAAGGAGTTGAAAAAGTCGAGGAAGTACATCCGGGGAACAAAGGGGCAGACATGAAACTCCGAGTAACCATAGAGAGCGTGCACACAGGCTCTGAATGGGAAACGAGTGCCCTTCTGACAGTGGAGCAACGGGTTCTTGCGTCAATAAAGAATTTGTCGAGAAGAACGGACTCCCGATCAAGAAGTTACGGTTAAGCTCCTGTCTACAATGCAGATGGAACCCTAAACAAGGGAGGGGCAATCGAAGGTTTTGTGGAGGTCGGATGAAGATGGAATCACGCCGAAAAGATTGAGTTGGCCGTCACCAATCTTGGCAAAACAAGTATCTTTTTGGGCTAGATTGGTTACGATATCACAACCCCACAATCAACTGACGGAATCCACATTGACTTTCATCAATGCCCAGACGCTGCGGCTATCTACCCGAGTACGACTCGCCAGAAGACGAAGGAGAAGATGTAGAAGAGAAGCTGGAGGAGGGAGAGCGTTGTTTTGGATGGACTGGGACAACTATCGCAAAAGCGGTAAAAAGCTGAGATCACAACAGCCTTCATCCGCTGCTGCACCTTACATCAGGAATTCTCCAATGTATTAGCAAGGCGGACTTTGACAAGCTACCGGAGCAAAGACCCTGGGATCACGCGATAGAACTTACGCCTGGTTCCAAACCGGTTGACTGCAAGGTTTATCCCCTTAGTCCATTGAGCAGAAGGTGTTAGATGAGTTCTTGGAGGAAAACATACGCACGGGACGCATACGGCCATTAATCTCACCCATGGGTCACCATTCTTCTTTGTCAAGAAGAAGGACGGAAGTCTTTGGCCCGTACAGGATTATCGGAAATTGAATGACATGACAATCAAAAACCAATATCCCTTGCCATTGATCCAGAAGCTTATCAACAAGCTAAAGAAGCAAGTGGTTTACAAAGATGGATGTCCAATGGGGTTACAATAACATCCGGATCAAAGAAGGTGATGAGTGGAAAGCGGGTTTAGAACAAACCGAGGCCTGTTCGAGCCCTCAGTATGTTCTTTGGACTTACAAACTCGCCGGCAACTTTTCAATCGTTTATGAATCACATTCTGAAGGAGTTGATTGATGAGGACATGTTATAGTATACTTAACGATATACTTATCTTTACAAATACTTTGGAAGAGCACAGACACATTGTACGAAAGGTATTGAGATATTACGAGTAAATAAGTTGTATTTAAAACCCGAGAAATGTAGTTTTGAGGCACATACTATAGATTACTTGGGAGTGATTGTTGGAGGAGAAGTGAAGATGGATCTGGCAAAAGTGGCCGTAGTGAAGGAATGGAAGGAGCCGACAAAGAAGAAGGAAGTACAGTCATTCCTGGGCTTCTGCAACTTCTACCGATGTTTCATCCGGGGATTTGCGGAAGTAGCGAAGCCATTGACATTGCTAACTGGGAAGGGCGAGTGGGTTTGGGGCATGGAGCAGCACGAGGCGTTTGAGGAGTTGAAACGGAGGATGACGGAAGAACCCGTCCTGATCGTACCACGCGACAATGGCAAGTTTGAGTCGAGGCGGACTCCTCGAACTATGCAAAGGGCGTTCTTTCCCAGTTGGTTGACGGGAAAATGGAGACCAGTAGCTTTTGGATCTCGCGCGCTGAACGAAGTGAAGCGCAATTATGAGATCTACGACAAGAGATGATGGCTATTATGGACTTGATTGACGACTGGAGGCAATATCTCCTAGGGCAAGGAGACAGTGGAGGTTTTTACCGATCATCAAAACCTTCAGTACTTCCGGAAGCCACAGAAGTTGAATCGGAGGCAGGCGAGATGGGTTACGGAGTTGGCGGAGTATGACATACAGATGATTCATAAGCCGGGCAGGACAATGGGAAAAGCTAATGCCTTGTCAAGGATGACAGGCCTTAAGAAGGGGGAAAAAGATAACGAAAACATTGTTTTGCTAAACCGGAGTTTTTTATATCACAAATTCAATTTTCTTTACATACAGTAGCTACACCGGAGGACGAATTACTTAACAAAATCAAACAAAGAAAGGAAACAAAGACAGATACGTACAAAAAGCATTAGAAAACAAAGAAAAAGGATGGGAAGAGAAGGAAAATGGACTTATTATGTGGAAAGATGTATTTACATACCGAAGGACAAGGAATTGCGGGGAAAAGTTATTGGAATGCACCATGATGCACAGCTTGCAGGGCATCCGGGACGATACAAGACTCTCGAGTTGATCACATGCACCTATTGGTGGCCAGGAATCAGCCGAGACGTCTGCAATACGTGGAAGGGTGTCAAAAATGCCAAGTTACAAAGTCACATCGCACAAAGCCGGCTGCACCCCTCCATCCTATAGACGTACCAAGCGAACCATGGGAGAAAGTTGGGAGGACATGATCGGGAATTGCCGAGTTGGGAGGATACAATGTGATCAGCACGTTTGTGGATCATTTCACAAAGCGGTTACACATCATACCAACACATACCACTCTGACGTCAGAAGGCATGGCCCGCATCTACCTGATCGCATTTTCCCATACATGGGATGCCACGACAGATGATACATGATCGAGGCCGCAATATCACTCGCGTTTATAAAGGAGTTGTACCGGCTGTTGGGCATTGAAGGGAAACTTTACAATGGCGTATCATCCACAGGCAAATGGGCAAACGGAACGGTTGAACCAAGAGATAGAACATTTCTTACGGTTATTCGTCAATTACCATCAGAACAACTGGCATGAATGGTTACCCTCTGCCGAATTCGTTTACAATGATCGGTACACTCGGCAACCAAAGTCACTCCGTTCTTTGCAGACATGGGCAGACACCCCTACAAAGGCACCGCTCCAAAAACGGCATCAAGAAATGAGACTGCGCAGGAGTTTGCCGACAATGAGGAAGACATGGGACGAAGTGGGTCAGCATTGAAGATGGCAAAGGAGGACATGAAACGGTTTTATGACAGGAAGCGAACAGAGGCAGTAGAGTACAAGGAAGGCGACAAAGTATGGCTGGAAGGGACAAATCTCAGCACGGACCGACCAATGAAGAAGCTCGATGACAAACACTTTGGGCCGTTCAAAGTGATCAAGAAAGTGGGACGAGCTCTTACAAGCTCCAGATCCCTCACACATGGAAGAGCATCCATCCGTGTTCAATGAGCCCTGCTGACGCCTTATCACGAGCCCCAGTTCCAAACAACCCCGAGACATGTGTCCGCCACCGTGTTGGAAGGCGCCGAGCCGGAATGGGAGGTTGAGAAAGTGGTTAATTCCCGGAAGTACCGCGGGGGTTTCCAATACAAGGTTCACTGGAAGGGTTATGGCACACACAAGCAGACATGGGAACCGGCATGCAATCTCAAAATGCCGACAAAGCTATCAGTGATTTTCACCAACAGTACCCAACAAGCCAAAGCCACCTGCGCTTGCTCGAATTGAAGTTCCTATGTGCAGTTTCCATCCCATTTATTCCGACCCATGCCACGCCATACCAAACCCCTCAACATCACGCTACCCTCTGCAGCCCTCATGGAGCAACTCTGGCGCAGAATGGAACTTGCGCCTTAAGGAGGGGGTGATGTTATGAATTGCCATATTTTCACATTTTCACATCTTATCATATCTTATGGGGGCTTGTCTTATCAACCAACGGACTGTTTCATCATCTGTTTTGTCACTGATCATACTCCTTTTATTATCAAAGCCTACTCATGTTGGACACATGCTCAACACATGGATGACATCATACATGCCGATACCTCATGGACTCCCTATTGTATACACACCACCGACACCGTAGCACACATGGTGTTTCAGTATTATTACTTACATGCAGTACCACTGTATTTAATGGTTTCACGGACTAGTAGCATACAACACTGGGTCAAGGGCGTGGAGTTATCCCTAGCAGAAACACGTATGAAAAGGAGTCCCAAACACAGACTTACTAGTATATAAGCAGTAGCGTAGCATCATTGTACTTTAGTTCCGATCTCGTTTATACACCTGGCCTAGCCTAGTCTTACGAACGCGAACCTTTCTCCTTTAGTTCTTGCTGTGGTACCTGGTTGAGTCCTCGTGGCTAATAGTCAGT